>JANHGL010020906.1:0-14552 GCA_024611195.1 Ceyx melanurus
GGAAGGAAGGAAGGAAGGAAGGAAGGAAGGAAGGAAGGAAGGAAGGAAGGAAGGAAGGAAGGAAGGAAGGAAGGTAAAAGAAGGAAAGAAAACAAAAAAAGGAAACCCAACAACATCTCAATTTCTTTTCATCCCTACTGACAGAGAAAAGCAATAATGCCTTTAGGAGTAAGACTGATGGAAATGAGAACACAGAATGCACTGTAATGAAAACCATATTATTTCAAAACTGAGCTTTGAGAAAAAAACTGTTGACATAAACATTTGTAACTCTGATTGCAAAAATGTCAGTGACTTTTTAAAATCAAGCCTTTAATGGAAATCATATTTTAAAATATAACCACATCTCATGGCTTCCCGAATTCCACAATGGTTTCAAGAACAGTTTTTTAACAATACTGCAAGTTGTATGGACTTTCTCATGAAGTGGAAAAATGAAAACAGTTTCCATATAAAGCAAAATAATTCTGACATTTCATAGAAAACTTCTCCCTCTTTGTTAAATCAAGGTTGTTTTTTTTTAAGGTCTCAGCAATCTGAATCATCCTGGTAGACATATGGCTTCTGTTCTGGATTTAGCATATAAACATAGACCAATATTAGACTTGTTAATGAAATTTAGAAGCAATGTCTGTTCCTATATATATTGTGATAAAATATAAACAAGTAAAAAAAAGAAGGTTCTGAGGGAGTAGCTGTGGGAATTGTGGTGCCTCTTGTTTCCACCGAGTTTCCATTGTGAAACTTGGACTGACAATTGATGTCAAACAGAGACTTTGCCCTTTTTTTGGCATGATGCACTGGTTCCATCAAGCCATCCCTTTTCACTCTGTATGTTTTCACTTTTAGTGCAGCATAGGATTTTAGCAGAACGTAAAAATGGCTTCAGAAATTGCAAGACATATTATGTTTGCTGTCCATCTTGGTTAAGAAAGGATTATGTCCACCCTGCTTCTCTTTGGAGGCTGCCAATTGTACCCACATGGGAAGTAGTTTTGTTACATTTGGAAACATCCACCCAATGTAATTTAATCAACTAAAATCCCTCTTGCTTGTGACCTCAGGCAGATGTTGAAAATAGGCTTCCAAAACCTTTGGAAATGTTGTCCATTATAGTAACGGAATGCGTAAAAGAGACAAAAAAAGGTGTTGAAAAGGTTCCTGTGAAACAGTGACCATATTGGATTCTGCCTGACCTCTGTCACAGAGATCCACTGACCATCACCAATGTGCTGGATCACCTCGCTGCTGCAACCAGAACCTCCTAAATTAAAGTACTGGCTGTCATCATTGCTTCCTCCAGATGTGCCAGAAGCTTGCTACCACTAATAGCCTTGCACTGAAGAATCCAGCCCAGAGAGACACAGGCCAGATGAAGAAAGATTTACAAATGCTTGAAGACATTTATTAATGAGGTAGCTCAGGAGATTTTCATTAATGTCTCCTTGTAGCCAGGCCATGGGTACTGTGTGGAAATCTGTTCTGGTGCATCTTATCCCTTCTGCTTTTGGGCTTCAGCTTGTTGTGAAGAAAACTCCAAACACTGTTAATAACAAAATAGTTTACAACTTCCGGATTTCCAGAATATGGCTCAAATGATCAGACTCAAAATGCCTGAGATTCAGGTTGCTCTTTCTTGTGGACTTCCAGCTATCTGTGAAACTGTTGAAGTACAAAAACTTATTCTTCTTTAGCTTCTCTTACACAAATGACTGCTATGGTTTCCACATTGAGCACACTGTGCTTCTGGATCCAGCATCACAAGGTGACATGCACAAGCTCATATGTGTGGGGAATGAGGGGAGTCAAGAGGCACTCATATCAGGTTATAAAATACCCACACATTTTTACTATATATACACCCACTGTATTACTGTGCTATGCCATCACAGCATTACTAATTATTTAGGCGATAATCTCTATTGTGCTATAGTATACGATGCAATAAAGCAGCTGGTGCGATTGATTAAATGGCAAAGCAAAGCTTTTAAAGTACATGCTATTTCCAGCTCATTTGCACACCTGTCAAAATCCACTGGTGCTGTTCTGGATTTATGAGGAGGAAGAAGTTACATTTTGCTGAGGACTTCAGGTTAGCCCAGAAGTTTAGAAACCAATCAAAATGAGAAATCTGAAATATTTTTTTATCCTGCAAGATTTACTTGATACCCATGGTGCTGTGCTATGCCATTTGTAAAAGTTTAAACTGTCAACCATAAACAGGGCATAGAAACAACACTATTTCATTTTACATTATATGAATACTGACCATACTCTTATGAAAAGCTAAGTAGCCAGTAAAATCCAAGATTAAAATGAGTGTCCAGTGACTACATGTTTTTAAAGAAAAGGCTTGCTAAGCAATTATAAATGCAGTTGCACATTGAAGAAATAGTTGGTATTACATTAAAAAGCTTGTTGCTCCTCAGAAATGTATTGAGACACAGAAAATGCCACATCAGATAATTCCACTCTATAATTACACTGATGTAACTCTTCTGTAGTCCTTAATCCTGTTCTGTGGGAGAATTGGGTTTTTTTCCTGACATTTCTGAAACTACCTGCCAACACAGGAGCAGATGTGTGCCATAAAAAGTCCTTAGGATAACAGCACCGAAAGCGACTAACTGTTCCAGATCAGAAGCATCAACCATTAGAAGTCACCTCCACCACACAGCAATGTGTGCTGTCCTATTTGGGCTGAAATCACAAAATCTTAGAAATGTTGGGTGAAAGGGACTCTGGTGGTCCCGTGAAACTCTCCAAAAGCAACTTGTGGCCATTGCACATCCCCCTTTGACACTCCTGAGCAAAGTTTGGCTCCGTTGTCTTTGCAACCTTCAAGCAGTTGCCAGATGCCATTGGGTTGCTCTTCACCCTCCTCTTCAGCCTAATGCTTAGGAATAGCCTGTGATAGACAGTGCTGGCATCTCCTACTTGATATCTGAAATATTATATCGCCCTTATGCCTCTTACTAAAGAGAAAATCAAACATTTGACATGCTTGCAAGACTTGGAGATTTGCATCCAGTGGGCATATATAATGAAAGAAGCTCAAAAAGGATGAATGTTGTAAAATATTTGCTGTCACATCTGTAGTTATCATTTTAGATTGTGTAAAAATCCCCCATGAGATATGTGCAGCATGGTTAAAATGTAATTGTCTTCCTTGGTCATAGGATATGACTGCTACACTGTCTGCTTTCCCACTTGTCATATTTTGACCTTGTTTGATTGATACCTTAAGTTGATTTTGAAAATTGTGTTTGTTAAGAAGAATTAGATGATATGGAAATATTTAATTCCCCATTAAAGTATGAAAGTTTGTTCAAACTTGTCTGGCACTTGCCAGTTACCAAGGCGGTAACAGCTGTTTCTAACCACATCATTTCCTCAGCCTCAGAAGACAACTTCTGTGTTATAGAGCTTAGGAGATGCTGTTTCCTCTGCTCAATAAGGGGTTGTTGGGAAGGAGAGTAGATGACTCCTCATGGCCTTTCCTTCCTTAGTGTCTCCCATTGTGCAAGTTATCTTGTTATGGTCACAGCTCAGACAGTGAACTCAGAACCACTCCATGGAGCCTGCACTGCTTTTGCAAAGTCCCACTAGTGAACCCTCATGTTGGGCAACAAGTTCATCTTGTTTACATTTTTCATTGCCTTTTGCTATGCAGTGTATTGTATACAGATACAACAGATGCAATTATAGATATATATATTTACACACATACATATGTATGGTGTTCTGCAGAGGTTGGTATCAGGACGGGCACTAATTAACATTTTTGTTGGTGACGTGGATAGTGGGATCAAGTTCACCCTCAGGGATTTTGCTAATGACACTAAGCTGTGTGGTGTGGTCAACACGCTGGAGGGAAGGGTTGCCACCCAAAGGGACCTTCAAATGCTTGAGAGGTTGGCTCATGCAAACCTTGTGAAGATCAACATGGCCAAGTCCAAGGTCCTGCATAAGGGCTGGGGAAATCCCAAGAACAAATACAGGCTGGACAATAAGTGGATTGAGAGCAGCCCTACAGAGAAGGACTTGGGGTGTTAGTGCATGAAAAACTGAATATAAGTCAGCAATGTACATTCATAGCCCAGAAAGCATCCTGAGCTGTATCAAGAGAAGAATGATCAGTAGGTAAAGGGAGGTGATTCTTGCCCTCTGCTCTCAAGATACTCCACCTGGAGTCTCCACCTCTGGGGCATCCAGTGTAAGAAATGCATGGACCTACTTGAATGGGTCTGGCAGAGGAACATGAATGATCAAGGGGCTGGAGCACATCCACTGTAAGCACAGGCTGGGACAGTTGAATGTTCATCCAGGAGAAGGGAAGGATCTTAGGAGACCTTATAGTGTCCTTCCAGCACTTATAAGGGTCGTAGAGGAAAGATCATAGAATCATTCAGGTTGGAAAAGACCCTTGGGATCACCAAGTCCAACCAATAGCCCTACTCTACGAAGTTCACCCCTAAGCCATGTCCCTCAAAACCACATCCAAACACCCCTTAAACACATCCAGGGATGGTGACTCAGTCACCTCCCTGGGCAGCCTGTTCCAGTGTCTGACCAGTGTTTCAGTGAAGAAATTTTCCCTAATGCCCAGTCTAAACCTGGATTAGATGGGGAGGGACTTTTCATCAGGAATTATATTGATATGGTGCATAGTAGTGGTTTCAAGCTGAAACAGAGCAGATTTAGATTAGATACAAGAAAGAAATTATTTTCTGTGTAAGTGGTGAGACACTGGAACAGTTTACCCAGACAAGTTGTGGATGAGCCCTCCCTCGAAGTGTTCAAAGCCATTTTGGATGGGCCTTGATCAACTGGTCTAGTGGGAGGTGTCCCAGCCCACAGCAGGGGTGTTGGAATTAGACATTTAATTTCCCTTATGACCCAAACCATTCTATGATAATTGCAAATATATATTCAAGGTGATTTTTGTAAAAGGTCAAAGCTAGAATCTTATTTAGAAACAATAAACTGAGCATCTTCTTTCATATTTCTACTTTATATGTCTATATATATAAGCATTTGAGACATTCACTGGCACTGAGGACCAGATCTGCTGATCACTAGTACAGACACTCAAAACATTGGAAAATATCCAATGGAAGTATCAGTCTAGAAGATGATTTAAGAGTTCAGCTGCTAGAAATCTGTGCTCAGCAAGTCACTGTTGCAGTCATAATGCCTTGAAAGCAGCACTACCTGTGATTGTTCAGAGCTCCAATGTCAGCTTTCAGGAAACCAGGCCCCATAATCCTTACTGATGTTGGTGCCTGGCATCAGAAGGAGCTTTGGTTTATCTCCTGCCCACGTTACCTCCTTGGATCTCTCAGATATAGTTCTGGGGCAATGAGCTGTGAGGTGCCCTCGCCAAGGTGGAGAGATACAGTAAGTGAAGAAAGACCAACCACACTGGAAGGAGGTGCCCATCTGCTGGTGTTGGACGTGTGCTAGCAATCATGGAGGTGCATTTCCTAACCTGCTTTTTTTTTTTCCTTCACAGATGGTGCTGCTGGCTCGCTGCGAAGGGCGCTGCAGCCAGATGTCACGCTCGGAGCCGATGGTTTCTTTCAGCACCGTTCTGAAGCAGCCTTTCCGCTCCACCTGCCACTGCTGCAGGCCCCAGACCTCCAAGCTGAAGGCCATGAGGTTGCGATGCTCGGGAGGCATGCGGCTCACTGCCACCTACCGCTACATCCTCTCCTGCCACTGTGAGGAGTGCAACTCCTAGGGACGTACCCGCCACAGCAGACAAGGGACTGGGATGCTGCTGTTGGTGAAGGCTCCCAAGAAGTAATCCAAGGTGAGGCCGACACTCCCAGCATACAATTGCAGCAAGGACAGGACTTACCAGGCTGGATTTGATCTGAGAGCTGAAGTGTATAATATCCTGGGGCCCTGGATGGTGCCAGGACCAAAGTGTGGGCTGCAACAAAGGCAAAAAGCACGAGAACTTGCTTTTATGAGTCCTTTCTTTTTTTTTTGAAAGGGTATTTTTGTGAGTTTCTTCTTTTTCAGGCTCAGCTCTGACTACAGAGATGTGTTTTTTAGGCCAAGGGCAGCAGGGGAAAAGAGAGGAAGGTTGTTTGGATGACAGCACTGTGCTCTGGAAGTTAGCATTTGGACAGAGAATGGGCATCAGTTCCCACACACAACCTCTTAAATTTATTCTCAGCCTCCTAGTTATATTGGCCTTCAAAACAAACTCTGTTGTTAGCAAGGGTTATCTGTTACTGATCTAGCAGCCAAGTGCTGGATAACTTTAGCTGTGGTTTAACATAAATTACAAATAAATAATTGAAAATTGAACTGAGTATGAAATTTTGTGCTGGTGTTACCCAGCCACAGCCAGCTGAAATTATTATTTACAGTGTACAGGATCAGAGTTCAGTGACTGAGTGACTCTTGAGAGGTGAAAGGTTATGAGACTCATTATTCCCCTCTAAAGGCCTGGAAATGTGACACATGATATCTGTTACTAAAGCCATTATTCAAATGCTAAAAGCTAAACAAAGATTAAAACTACACTTACTAAATGGAGTCTTTTCTTGAGTAGACCTGTTGAGGCACAGAGACACCAAAATAATGGAGGACCTAGAATTTATTTTCACCTATAGCTCTTACACTATTGAGTACTATTTTGCCTTTTAAAGACAAGCAATCCCAAACAAAAGGAATCACACTGACGTACCCAGAAGAAGTTAGGTCAGAGTCTGAGTCCCAGCATTATCCACTTGACTGCAAAGACTCTGTTTTGATTTACCTAATGATCTGGTATGTGGGGTTTGTTAAACTCACCAACCAGATTGGCTGCTGCTGGGGGAATAGCACAGCTCTTGCCTGGTCCATACACCCACACGTCCTTTGTGCACGCACAAGGATGAAGATGGTGTGGTGGAGCTAGTGCAAGCCCAGACCTCTCCCGTAGATGAAGCTGTCTCACAGCCAGAGCATCAGGGCTGCAGAGTCCTGAAGAGCAAGCGTAGCCATGAGCTGCTTTCCCTGGTAGGACCACTGCAGAAAATAATGTCTCAAGGAGCTGGATGAATTACAGTGATTTGTAGGGTTCAAAGGTCCTCAAAATAGCAAAGGATCACACTTTTGGTATTTGCAGAGAAACTCTGGTACTCCCCTGTTAACATGAGGCTTTTGAAGGGTCAGTCAGTCTCTTGTGACTTCAAGGTCACAACAAAATAACAGTTATCTCACATTACAGTTCTTATCTCTTCATGCCAATATATCCAGTCAGTCAACAATATGTCTATGATATTCACATAAACCTGGCTAAGCAATTTTTTGTAATAGAAGTCATGAAGATGATGAGAACACCCTTTGCTCTTTAAGGATTCAGTCAGTGCACCTTCTACCCCTCAGTAGCACCTATGTGTGTAGTCCCATAATTATTCTCTAGGATGGGCTGAAGTGGTCCCACTGCACAGCAATGTCTGTCAGGGACCTAAGGTAAAGAGGAGAAGTCCTATCTAAGCCCAGCATTTGGTCCATCTGTTCAGTACCATCCAGTCTGCAGCAAATGCCATATTCAGCATCTCAAGGATACACACATTGCAGGGGATCCCCAAGGTCTGCCAGGGAAGGTAGCCATCATTTGGTCTACATAGGAGTTCATAAAATCATAGAATGTCAGGGGCTGGAAGGGACCTTGAAATATCATCTAGTCCAACCCCCCTGCCAGAGCAGGATCACCCAGATCAGATTACACAGCAACGAACCCAGGTGGGTTTAGAATATCTCCAGATAGTCAAAGTTACTGTGACACAGAGTTACTGTGGCTGATTGAGAAAAGACTAATTCCTTTGCCACTGCCTCTTCATGGTGAATATCTATGGGATGTGATGGCAGGTAGGTGATAAGACACTGGCCTTGCAAGCCAAATCCTTACCAGTAGTGGAAAGTGAAGTGGGACATGTACACTCACAGACCCCAGTGAGGGAGGTTTGCAATGTATCAGGACTGTCTTCGTCTTCTGGAAATGACTTGGAAGATGGTCGGTTTTCAGCAACATAGAGCTGTGGACAAACAAAAGGGTAAATCAAACTGTTAAAAGCTGAATGGCTCAGATTAAAATGTCAAAACTGGAAGTGATGAGCCCCAGTTAGCTCATTAGACAACACTCATTGTTTCAGCACTGTCAGTCATTCTTTTCATATCTGATGAATGGTCTGAATATCAAATGCTGTGTGAAAGGACCATGAGCCAGGCATTATCACCAGACCACTTTATATGAAAGATCACATGTGCATCCTTTTTCCACTCTCTTTCAACCTCCACCATCTAAAAATCCCATTATCCAAAAAAGCACTACCCACTACTGTTAATTATATATAGAAAATTGCAGTCCTTATCTGAAGCATCAACAATGCTTTCAATAACCAAACGACCTCTAAGCACAGGTATAGAGACTGCTGCACACAAGCAATGCTACACACTTATCTAAGGAATGGTGAATGTCTGAAGGGTAACTGCTATATCCAGCATCACCTCCCCCCAGGTCATGCTGCCACTGGCATCCTTTGCTGATGCAAAATGGGATGCTGGGGGGCTTCGACACAAAATTGAGGTGATGATTTGTGGAGTTCCTGCACAGCTGCAAGCAATTCTGCTGGCTGGAAAAGACACAGCAGAGCAGCATGGCCCTAGTGCAGTCCTCTGTTCAGGAGAGAGGAGGGTTTTGAGCAGAGAGCATGCCTGAGACTATTTAGAAAAAAAAATAAATTAAAAGAATTTATAGTGAGAGAAGAGCTTGGCTGCTATTTATTCCCACATCCTCTATCACAGTGCCACAGCTATAATTGCTCAAATTGGCCTCACAGAAGACACTTGTATTTCAACAAAAGCTTTTTTTCTCCCTCTCACACCCCACATTCCTTACACTTCTGCTTGGTACCTTTAATGAAATCATAGCCTTGTGACCACAAAGGCTGTTTCCAGGCCTAACCCTGGAGTTGAATTAAACATTTTCTAATTTAACTGTTGTCAAACAAATGTATGGAAGGAATATAACAGAAATAATGACCAACAAGACAAAACATACTTGTAAATAGTTAGAAAGGGATATTAAACAATGAATCAAAATTTCTAATTCTTCCATTGGCTTTGTCAAGAAATATTCATATTAACATATAAGAAAAGAAGGAGCTATTTTTCAAAACTAAATGCCCTGAAGTAAGCTATAAATCCATTTTTTGATACATTTTTTTCAGTGTTTTATGCAACTAAATGCTGAATGAAGCACACAGGTGCTACCCATGGTAAAATTCAGGAGGTGTATTGAAGCAAATGAGCACTCTGGTAAGAACTACAGGATATGGCTCATGGTGAGAAAGAGTCCAAGTGGTGCTTGGACATGAAATGGCTTTCTGATTTATTAGCCTGACACCACTCTGGATGCTTAAATTGTTCTTCAAGTCAGACTACTGAACAACAAGGAAGGACAATGTCTAGTTGTCCAGATAATGTTGTGGGGATTTTTCTTTGTTAAATCACCCTCTCAATGGGACTCAGATAAGAAAGCCTTGGTCCCTTCTCCCCCTCGCTGTGCCTTACCTTTCAGGTACCATCTTCCATCACAGAAAAGGTGGTTCTGTTGTGATTATTCTGTGGTTTGCTCAAGATGAGATGTGATACAGACTTTTGACTGTCACCACTATATGCCCACTTTGATTAAGTTTCTCAGTCGACTTTGGCTTACTTTTGAAAGCCATATTATGTTTCATCTGGATCGACTGTACTCATGAAGACCAGAGGAAAACACTAGACTTTTGCTCGTATCCTTTGCTCACGAGAAAAACCTTATAAAGCCACTGTGGTTTTTTGACTATCAGAAATAATCTGTGATTTGACAGAATAAAAGATATTCTAAATATTGTCCTCCAAGCTTAAGTGGGTCTGTTAAGTTCTTAAAGCTGCATAGATGCAAAACCAGTTTTCTGGTTCAAGCTTTATATGAATCATTAAACTGAAAAACATGCTGCTTTCATGGAGATGTTCTCACTGACTTTCCTTACACATCACCTTGTCCTCTGAGCTTGTAGAACTACCAAACAAGGGATCCTGTGGCTGGTTGTCTCCCAATGGCCTTTATCAGGACTTTTGTAAGCTACTGTCACAGTGCTCATGCCAGTAATGGAGAGATGTCACACCACAACCAGTGATGGACCTTCATGTTAGTCTTTTTTGAGACCTATTATGATGCCATGAAATTCAGGCAGGACTGTGCAGCTTGTAGCCAGAATATTTTTGTGAAAACACATTGCTCTGTTTTTTCTCTGACTTGATCTATTAATATTTTTGAAAAATCCAAATGCCATTATAAAGGTCAGTGCAAGGGGTGGTGGGGAATGGTGTGTCTTACTTTCTTTGACATTTTAGTTTTTTTAAAGTACAAGGACTTTGGAAAAATAAGAAATATTCTATCCAGAGCAAAAGTGACTGATAGACTTCTAAGATATATAGCTAACAGGTACTGAGACAGATACTCTTAGAGAAGTGCAGCAAGCTGTGTTGGGAAATACTAAACCAGATACATTTGCTTTGCTGCAGATATACAAATAAGCTTCTTGGAAATCCAAATAATGAGTCTATCCCTTTTATTTTACAGTCAATCTTTATTTAATGTTCAAAAGAGAGGAGACGAGTAATCTTTAATCTAAAAACCATGTTAGTAAACAAATTAATGTACTGACAATGGTTCTAGGTGCTCCTATGATAAGAAAATTATTTATGTACAAGATATAAGATCAGAGTTCACTAATGAGAATAAGTAATCTTGTTTGGCCTACACCAAGAATGCATATTTTTAAAAGTTTTGCTTTGTTTCTTTTTTTTTTTAATACTGTTTGGGAGGGTGGGCAGACCACCTATATAATTTGTCTGAGTCAGAAATAATATTTCCTTCAGATGCTAACCAACAGTACCTCCATGAAAGTGAAATATTAAATCCAGTTAATCACATACCCAAGTAATCTACATATATTATTCTGATCTTTTTTTTCCTAGGAAGAATTAAAATCCCAAGTTAGAGCTAGTTTCATTCAGATGCACAATTGTTATTCTAAGCTCTAAAGAGATCTC
Organism: Ceyx melanurus; assembly: GCA_024611195.1. NCBI lineage: Eukaryota > Metazoa > Chordata > Aves > Coraciiformes > Alcedinidae > Ceyx > Ceyx melanurus. The sequence goes on from JANHGL010020906.1 coordinate 11,104, forward strand.
AAGACTTCATAATTTGCCATTTTTTGAGGCTTTCCAGACATAAAAACTAATGGATTTTAGCACTGACTGTTGTGTAGTGAAGACAATAGCTGTATTTAAAAAAGAGGATTCATATGTTGAGCAGCAGTAAATGTTGTGCCAGGATTCATCTCCCCCGGCTCCTTGCCCTAAGCACTAGAGACTGTCATGTTTGGTCTAGTTCTACCTTCAAAATGATTGGTATTCCAGAGGTGGAAGGTCCTTTCCCTGAAAGCATCATTCTCCAGCTCTGTAACAGATGAGAATCAAACCCCTGTTAGAGTACAGTAAGCTTCCAAACCAGTCTCCTCTGTCCTGTGTGAGCCTGTGAGCAAAAGTGAGGTTGTAAAATCACCAAAGCAGTTGTTGCTAAGGACAGTGCAGGCTGAGTGAGGTAAGCACTCTCTCAGCACTGGCAGAAAAAAGTAAAGTGCTCTTTGGGCTTGAGTTTTCTGTAAGCCAAATGATTTAATGCAGCTGCAAGTTCCCAGGTAGCTCCTTCAGTATAAGCAGAGATATAAATTCTGCTGATTGGAAAGACTTCTGTCTGAAATTCTAAAGCTGAAAACGCCCCAGGTAGGCGTCTTAGAAATTAGATTTCCAGAATTTACAAAAATTGTATTGAAAAATACATAGAAAGTATATAAAGTATTGAAATTGTATGCTCAGTGCCTGCTTTGCTCTTTGAAAATGACATCAATATGCTTTTGCAGAAGTCAGACAAGGGCACAGCTCCATAGCTGTATTAAGGAGCAGTTTGGTACTATTAGAAGTAATAACCCTGTTTTTTTGTTGTATTCCTCTGTATATGTGTACACACACACACACACACACAAAAAAGGTTCTATTTCACAGACCTCTCTCTTCAGCCTCACAGTGTTCTACCACTCCCTGAGAGCCTGGTAGCTGAAGAGAAGTAAAGAACTCTCCTAGAGCCTCTCCACTGCTCTTAGAAAGCAGCTGTTTCACCATTGTTTGCCAGATGGACAAACTGCAGCATGCAGGTGCTCTGAATCACTCATCGTTCTCCTGAAGTGAGACATCACAGTAGGCACCCAAATCCACCTAAGTCCCTCAGATGACTGTTCAAATACAGCTCTCCTAATACAACCCCTGATATGACCAGGGGTTGCCTGTTGGAGCCAAATAAATATTCCAGGCAAAAAGTTCTGTTGCTCCTTGTATAAAAGGGATCAGGGTGATCCCATGTGAAGCTGAACATCTATATTTAATCTTTGTATCTGTGCTTTTTTTAATGGATCTTTTATATTTTAAATTTAAGGTCTTCCCTTATTTTGATTCCTTTAGAGTCCTGACAAAGAAACTACTGGCACTTCAACAAAATTGTATGGTGCTTAGAACTTGTGCCATTCCTCATCTCTGGAATTATATTTTTAAATGTCATTCTTTTCTACAGACTGTAACTGTGGGAAAAATACATCAGAAGATGAAATGCAGCAGAGGATGCTTGAGGGAACTCAGACACCATATTCTACACTTTGATGAAATGACAGTAAGGGATTTTCTATAGCTAAAGAGATCCCATAATTAATACTTAATTGAATAAATACTAAATTAATTCTGAGTGGGATTTTTCAAATGTGCTCAGTATTGACTTCATTCCACTTTTCATTCACACAGAAGGAGAGAAATCAGTAACTTCAGTGAGAACAAACCCTGGCCAGTACTGCAAAGCCTCCTTCCTGAGGGTTATGGGGGAGGCAAGAAGGAAGGAGAGGGGGAATGATCCAGGTCTGTGATTAACCTTCTTGGGATACTGGCAGTCCTCAGCATCAGATGTTTACAAGTGAAGTGTCCTTAACTGAGGAAGATTCAGACTTATGTTCATTTAAGTTTGCTTCATCCCTTTCACCCACCCTGCTCATCCTCAACCATCCTGCACCTCTAATACCTGGAAACAATTGAGTGCTGGGATTCCACTGCTAATGCTAGACACATCTCCACATTGTCACATACAGAGCTTGTCCAAACACTCCCAGTAGCTGGGAATGGGATGCTGGAAGAAGAGCCCTGTGACTTGCTGCAGGAAGTCTGTGCAGACTTAAACCCAATTCTAATTTTATATGAGCTGGAGATGTTCAAATATTACCACTCTAGAGCCTGGAGTTCCTACTGCCTCATGTATTTTACTCCCTTTGACATTCAAGAGAGTCCCTACACTGGGAGGACCCATTCCTGTGCTTCCTAAATTCTCCTGTGTTGTGTCTTTGTTTATATTTGCTTCTGCTTTTAAGACCTTGAGAACTGAGGAGCTGGTAGTCCACCCCTCCTCCTCTGTACTCTTCAATTTGGAAACAGCCTCAGGGTGGCAATATATGCATCACCCTCCTTTATAACCGAAGACTTCTCTCGCATCTTGTTTCAGAGATTGAATGATGTGCTAATTCTGGCTTTTCATCTGCAGGCATCATAAACTCCAGAATATCGGGACTATTATGAGCTGATGTTGGAAACTTACTACTGACTACTTCGTGATTTTTTTTTTCCTTTAAACTGTAATGATTGCTACAGATATATTTGTATGTCTGCACACACATGCGGAGACAGAGAGACAATGAGGGTGAGACTGTGTTTGCTCTAGGATGGGAAAAGCTATAGTTTGTAGCCTTGACTTGGATAATCACAGCTTTGTGAGAAATTATTTATATTACAGTCTTTCAACAAGATATAGAAGGGAAACATGCAGGGGCACACACAGAAATCTACTTTTATATATTCATAAACACATTTTAATGCATTTAAACCTCAGCAGTGCCATTGCTGTAGGACAAAATAACTGCATGAATGACCCCCAACACAATAAAATAAAAGGTGATAAATGCATAACGATGCTAGGTCAGCAGCACACCCGGCTGCAACGGAGGCAAAGCCCATTACTGACTGCTCCTGCATTTTGCTGAGTAACCTACGTTTTTCCCTAGAGGTGGAGCACAGCGTGAGGCTCAGGCATGACAAAATCCCTGCGGATCCCTCCTCCCTTCCTGGGAGGGCTGCTGAGCCTTTAGGTGGAGCTCACGTACCGCCGCTCCTGGGGAAAGCTGCGCTGCGGCTCCTGCTGGGCAGAGCTGAGCTGGCCAAGCCCTGCAAGGACTGAGCTAGGAAAGCAGAGTCAGCCTCCCGATTTTCACAGACTGGATAAATAACCAGGCTCTCCTCACAAGCAGAAAAAACGGCTTCTTGCAAAGCTGTTTGAAGAAGACTTTCGTCCTGTGTATGGGGTGTTGACTGTGCATATATGACATAGGGCAAGTGGGGTTTAAATGAGAGAGGAGGAGATTTAGACTGGATCTCAGGAAGAAGTTTTTGACCTTGAGGGTGGTAGAACAGTGGAATAGGCTCCCCAGGGAGGTGGTTGAGGTCCCATCCCTGGAGCTATTGCAGGGGAGGTTGGCCAAGGCTCTGAGCAGCCT
>JANHGL010020908.1:0-34986 GCA_024611195.1 Ceyx melanurus
GATTCATAATGGGTTTCTTTTTTTTTTCTTTCCAATTTGAAGACTTGTTTTCAGTATATTTTTATAAAATAAATAAAAAGTGCTTTTTGATTGGTTGTTTGGTTTTGTTTTTTAATATTAAGATTTAACCTATTGACTGAATTTAGGATTCATAACTTCTGAGTTAAAAAAGAACCAAAATCCAAGTAAAATATGTGTTTTGAAGGGCTTAGGTGAGATATTCATGCTCAGCCTGTGAATGTCCATGATTCAGCAATTTAAGCTGAATATACTCTCCCTTTTATTAAACATAAGACATAAATTTGTCTTAGAAACTAAGGATATAATTTTAGGCTTGTTTTTAGATGATAAATTTGCTTTGTAAATTCACTGAATGAAACTGGTTTAAATGATGACAGTATTTTGCTTATCATGGAAATTGTTTCAGAATTTATATTCTTGTGAAAACTTTTTGACAAAGCTTTTATTTCAAGCTGTCATAATTTAATTACAAAGAGGGTGAATGATCACATTGGTTTATACAATGACAAATAAGCAATATAATTAAAAAATCTTAAAGTCCAAGGTTATTTTGCTACTTCGTGACAAATCTTTAAACGTTTGCTGTATTTAGTTTGATGGTTTGTAAAGAAAAATAGCATATACAGTGAAATCTGTTTTTAATAATAAAACTGTCAGCTCCTCATCCATCTCCTGAAAAAATAGTGACTTGGTTTAAAAATTAAATTTAAATTCCATTGTATCATCAGTAAAATATTAAACCATTATAAAGATATAATGATCACCTAGTGATCAAAATAAAGTGCCATTTTGAGAAAGCATTTGCTTCACTTGCACATTTTTACCCTTTGTAAGGCAGATATTTCCAGTTGTGTTATATTCCAGCTCTGGAGCCCCTGACACAAGAAGGACATGGATAGAAGGTTTGAATGAAACTACAGCGTGGCAGGATTGCTCTGCTCCAAATATTTCCTCTGTCTGTAATTTAAATATCAATGTTGAGGCATTTTGCAATTTCATCTTGATTTCCTCATCTCTCCAACTCTGCATTCCTGAGCCTCGAGTTGTGCTAACCCTCTTTCTGTGAGCTGCTTGGAAAGCTGATCCAACTCAAACCTGACCGAGTGAAATACCAAAATTAATTACCTTGTTTATTATTGACTAAAAGAGCTTGGATACCCACAGAATTTCCTCCCTTCTACACCCTCTGAAACCAAGACTCGAATACTTTCTACTCCCCTGATAGGAAGGCTGGGAATTAGTGCCTCTCAGACTCCCACGCTGCCAGTGGAAAATGGGAGGAACTGGGGAGACACGGCTGAGAGGTCCTGCTGTGCTCTGTCACCTCCCCCCTGGTGCCACTTGTCCTTCACTCCTACATTTCCATCACTCTGTTCTCCTCACACAAAGGAGATGGTCTGAAAAAATACCTTTAAAATGTAGTTTCCACTTTTACAGGTAGTTTTTGTATTCAGAATGGGAGAACTCGAAGAGCTGCTGCTGCACTGATGATGCATTCTGGAGAAAAGGACTAGATAATGATGTTAAAAGTGAATCACTAGAAATGCTGAATAAAAGGAAAGTGGTTATGTTTTGGGGAGTGTTCTTTTGATTAAGGTGGAATGTGCCACTCACAATTTAACAAGGTTAAATAACAGAGGGCTACTGCTGTTGTCATGAAAATTGACCCATTAATAAAACCTCCCTCTGTGCTCGGTTATTACAAAGTGCTCTGGAAAAAAAAAAAAAAAAAGAAAAAAGATAACCCAGGAAAATAGTATCTGCTTTGTAAAACAGATTAAAGTGAAGCAGTAGCTTAGTTTTGTCACAGAGAGCTAAAAGTCATCCGGGGGATACACCCATGTGTGCTCTGTATGTGAGTATGTTTCTCAGAGAGGGAGAAACACAAGTGTGAGATCAGGGATTTAATTGCAGCAGCTTTTGATTTACTACATCTGTCTTCGAGCCTGGGTAACATGAAATGATATTTTTTTTCTGGTGAGATTAAGCCTGCCTTGTTTAATAGATGTTCTAGAAAAAGCCTGAATTAAAAATTGTATCCTTTATTTCAGTATTCAAAGTTCAGCTGGATACAGGTTTTAGGAAAAATGAGGAACTCACTGAAAATCAAGAAATTGTCCAAAAAGGGAAATGAGATATTATGACATTAGCTGAGAAAATAGCCAATAAATAACATGAGTGTTGTTCATTTTAATTTTCTTTGAATACATATTTTTTATTATATTCTATAATTACTTTGAAATCATTTGTGGAAAACTTTTATCAGCTTATTAAACTAATTTCAAAAAGCAGAGTGGAAAACTAGTTTTCTATTAAAAACGTTAATTTGGGTAAGGTTAGGGTACTGGGAATTATACTGAGGTAAGTTTACCACTGAATTCACTGCTTCAGATCTAGCCAAAGGCAGATGTCATCCAAGGTTTTTGTCTGAGTTCTTGCTCAGTTGCCTCTGGGAAATAAATCAGTGGTCCTACTGTTACATATTCTTGCTCATTCTTTGCTGCACTTATCACTTTTTGGGGCACGTCTGTAGAGAGCTGTAGCTCAAATCAACTTAAACCCAGTACACCTGGGAATAACTTCGATATTTTACACACATTTGTTTATAAGGCTCCAAAGCCACCGCTATTTCGTATAAAACAAGCCAAGGGCCATGTCTGCTCGTAGCGAATTTAAGATGTGTCCGTATTCCAGCACAGCTGGGTAGCAAAGCACTGAGATTGGGTTGCTACCTTACAAAGCACAGCAGCTCTTCACACGCATCACCTGCCTGCTGCACCCAGCCCGCTAATTAAGGGTTCGACTAATTAAGGGCTAATTAAGTTCGACTGTGACAAGCTATGCACATATAGACCCGCCGCAGCGTTTCAGAGGGGTTTATTCGTAATTCTGAGGAAGCCCCTTAACGGTGCTGGGCTCCCGGTGGTCTCGGCTCTCCTCTCGGCGTCCCGGGGCTCTGCCGGCGGAGGTTTCGGCTGCGGATCCCAGCGGCGGGACCCAAGAGCCGGGACCCGGAGCTCGCATGTAGGGTCCGTCGGCCGGCAGGGAAAGAGCAGGAAAAGGCGGAACCAGTGCGGGGGTGGGACAGAGAAAGCGAGGCGGAGAAAAGTAAAGCGGTCAGAGCTGGAGCCGAGGCTCCGCCCCGGTGCTGGGCGCCGTCTGCTGCTCCAGTTACCCCCGGGAGGGCCGGTCCGCTGGCTGCCTGCTCGGCTTCGGGCCCCGCAGCCCCGGCACCTCCCGCCTGTGGCCGCGGCGGGAGCTTTCCAACGTCGGCGGCGGCCCCTCGAGGTGGCGGGGCCGGGACCCGCCGGGGGCAAGCGGCGGCCGTTCCTTTTCCCGCCCTTTATGCCCAGCTTTGCTCGGCGCTGTGGAGGTTTCTCCCGGCAGTCGTGTGCTCTGGTTACCTCCTGTGAATTTAAGAAGTCACCTCATAAGTGTATTTTGTGCCTGTTAGGTAATTTACAGGCTCTGCTCTTATATTGAGAAGTAAAGCTTTGTCTCTTCTGGAAGCGATTTTAGAGCTGCTCCTGGTGTTACCTGGTGTGCAACTGTCTTTTGATGAGTAGAATTAATAGAAATTATTATAAACTTGCACGGTTTATATTTGTTCTTCTTGTACACCCGAGCAAGACACACTCTGCGGGTGTGCTTAGTGTTTTAAAGCTTATTTTGAATAAAAATAAAGGGGCATCTTGCTGGAAATGGGTACTGCGGAAAACAGCCAGAGTCTTGTGAGGAAAGTGCAGGGGGTTGCACAGATTTCAGTGAATTTTGCTCCAGTAATCACTAGTAAAACTTAACCTCCAACCTGACATTTTCACACCGAGATGTTTTGAAATGAGTAATGAACAACAGCCACGTTCACAGCTCAGTGAAGTGAGAGGGTCAGCCTTCTGTTCTCAGGAAACATTTCACATGAGACCTGGGAAGGGGCAGGGCCAGAGCAAAGACAGGTTTTGGGTGCATCATTGGCTGCTGCTCCATCTGTGTCAAGTATAAAACCTTCTATTTGTTTTTCTCTTATGTCTTAGGTATTCTAACACGATTTTGTTTAGGAGCTGTTGTGATTCAGACACGTAAGAGGCACTGGGACTATAATGTTTCTTTCTCTATGGATCAAGCAATACTTCTCCTGCTTTTATTAAAATATTTATTTAAGGTAAGAAAAATATTCCTGGTTTTGAAGGTGGGTAGATATTCTAATTGAATGTTGATACTGGTTCATGATTTGGCCTGCTTTTTTGCTGTCATTCTAGCAGTCAATGGGAGCTCTCAGTTATTAATATTGAGCTTTTCCAGTCTTCCTTCTGTTTAAATTGTTGGAAGCTGTTTTGAGATCTTTATTCTGCTTTATTGCTTCTGGTTTAATGTTGTTCCTCAGAGGAATAGATCCCAGCATCTTTAAGTCCTAAGGTAGCTCACAGTTCTTTGTAAATTGTCACTTTTTGGACACTGTGGAGATATACATGGTGATACTGAAAATACAGGATTAGTCTGGGACCCAGCAGTGTACTCTGGCTGTGCCTTTAGGAAGTGTACTTTGGCAAAAAGTATTTTACATTCCAATCCAAACCTGCCATTTTTGGGTTATCCCATCATGTTTAATTTGACTGTTAATTAAAGAACCATATACATAGGAACTGCATGTATCTTGCTGTTTAATTTTCTACTATACTTTGCAGTAGCACTGTCCATATCTGTATATATTTAGGTTTTGAATGCATAGTCTTTATTTTGCATTTAGCTTTAGTGTAGTTCTGTGAACCTGTCCAACCTCCTCTGAAGCCCATCAAAACTTTTAGTACTCATTTTAGGCTTTGTGAGATGAACTGTTTATTTTGTGAAGAACTGCTTTTTTTTGTTGTTTGCTTTGACTCTGAAGTGTAGCAGCTAAATTTCATCCTGTGCTTGTATTTGAAGAGAAAATGAAGAATCAATCTCTAGTTACTCTTCTGGCTATTTAAGATTTTATAGACTTCTGTTGTCTTTCTTCTCAAGTGCCTCTTTTTCAGACTGAGAAACCTACTTGAGTCATGTGCTGAGAAGTAGTCAATAGCAGAATTCAATAAGCATTTGTTGCTTAGGTCTCCTGGCTGGTGTGTAGCTTGTCTGAAGATAGATTTGAACCTTAGGTCACTGTGGCTTATAAAAGTTAAAGACTTTATAAACTTAATCAAATTTATACATTAGGAAGTATGATCTAAACTCTGAATATTATGATTTTGCTAGATTTATACTTATGTTAGTTTGTCTTAGTTAAAGGCATGTGAATTCCAGACTGTGTTGTATTAAAAAAAGAGATGAGTAGTTTTGATCTTAAGTTTTTCTTTTTTTTTTTTTTTTAATATATATATTAAAACTGTGATTGCCATATGTACATCACAACTGTAATCTTGGACATTCTTTTTAGAATGATGACAGATTTCCTTTTTCCTAGTAGGGCATATTTGGGTCAACTGACATAGTCTGGCCACCTATGGAGAGAGAGAAAGAAAATCAGAACCTGTAATTGCATCACTTGTAAAAAAAATTATGAAGCCTGTCACATAGTAGGGCTGGTGATATTGGTCTAGTAGTTAAAATTGTTTAGTTAGAGGTGCATTTTCTGCTATTTCTACTAAGTTGCATTGATGTTTCTGTTACAGGGATCAGAGTGTCTAGACTGTGACCAAGTGAAAAAACCTGCTATAGTAGTTTTGCTGGAGTGGACTGAAGTGCCCAAGGGAGAGGATCCAGACTATTATCTTGTAACATACCAGCAAGCTGATGCTTTCACTCAAAAAGTAAATTTTTATCTGTGTGATAAGTAGTTCCTTATGTACTGAAGCTGTAAATATCAGTAGTTAATAGCATTGTGTGTGTGTTTATTAAAAAAACAAACAAAAAACCCCACTGCAAGTAAAGAGTTTGGAAAAATAGTTCTAAATTTTGTATTTCATATAATTTATGATCACACTTGGAGAGTTCTGCTGAAGCCAGTGGAGTGTCCTGGTTAAATAAGGGTACTTAGACATAAGTTCAAAGATAAGAATGTGAAAGCTCTTCAGGTACTATGGTTCTGTGAAGGAGTCTAACTTCTCCAGGAGAGGCATAGAGACTGCCCCCAGATATCTGTGGGAGGACATCATTCTTATTTTGAGCAGAGGATGCTCTGGAATGTAAAGAAAACACATGGATTTTAATATGAAGGTGTTTGTTAGTAGTTTGATTTCTATAAGTTTTTGTTTTAAATGCATTGAGTATGCTGGAGCTGAACTACAACCTTAAATATGACATGCTGCAATATAAGCTTTTTAAAAGCTTCATAGATCATTTATGAATTGTTTTAGTATCATTATATCCAGTGAAATTCTTTTAACTTGCAGAATGTAAGAAACATTTCTCAAGTTGGACAGAAGCCTATCAGTACTACACTTCTGCTTGAGGAAAATAAGAAGTATGAAATTACAATAGAATCCCTAAAAAATGGCCAAATCTTAAGTGTCAAATCATTTCAGACACGTAAGTAGAGCAGCACAAAACTATTTTGGTACCATTATAGTTAGTGAACTTTGTTAATAGAACTTTGTTAAATATTCCCTTATGGTAAAAGCAATCTTTTTTTTTTTTTTTCTTGGTCTGCTAGGTGGAATTTCAGAAAATGACATCAAAACATTTGTGACAGCTACTACAGTGTCTTTTAACTGGAGTGAAATGACCAAAGAAGTTTTGGTTTCAGTTTCACTGAATGATAACTCTCAGGTTATAAAAAACCCCCCTGGATTCTTTGTATGGAGTAATTTGATGCTTGCCACACTATATACATTTAAGTTTATATTTGAACAATTACAACTTGAATTTATAAAAGTATCTCAATCATTGGATGTTCAAGTAGAGACAGGTATGTATGAGGGTTTGTTGCAGTCACAGTGAATGCAAGGAAGCACTGTGTATTTTCTAGAGGAGTTAATAGTAAATTGTAAAAAGCCAGGTTTATACTTCATTATTATTGTTTCATTATTAGAAATAAATTGTTTTATTTCTAGAAAACGGAAAGAAATGGAATGTTAATGGCATAAAAAGGTTATTTCTAATTATTATTTCTTAGCATTTTTAGGAGTAAGAATTGAAATTTGTATGTGTAAATAGTTTTAATCTAGCCACATTTTTTTGTAGTCTAAAATAGAGTTAATTGAATACTGAGGTTAAGCATTGAGTGTGTGGATTGAATTTAATATATAGCTTCAATGAAGGTAGGGAAAATCTTGAATTTGGTAAAGGTTAGGAATGTGTTTTGCCAGTGTCCAAAGTGATGGGTTTGCATTGCTGAGTCATTAATGTACCTATGATGTTTTGTTAGTGCTGTGAAGGAGGCAGGATTCAGAGGATGTTATCACTTGGTTGTGTGTTCCTTTAAATCTACTACTCTGATAACACAACTTAAAATCTTTAAAGTTTGGAGCAAAATAGAAAGGATGATATAGGTTCAAATTCAAGGGAACAATTATTTTCCTATCCTGAGGACACTACTAAAAACAAATTATTGTTTCACTTCCATTTTAAAATTTAAAATATGAACCATCAAAAACATAGCTTAAATAATTATTTTCTTTTTTCCTAGAGTAGGATAAAATTTAATGGATCTCATTGTTTTTGCTTCAGTGATTGTGGTTAATTCTCTTTTAAGGCAGCCAGTCCCATTTTTAAGACACTCAGAATTTTTAAAGAAGTGTTGATTCATAATTACCAAATTCTGGGGGAGTTTGCAATCGCAGATTAATTAACTTCTATCATCACCATCATCAAAATGCCTGTGTAATTATTAAAAAAAAATAAATTAATCTCTACCACTGCCATAAATGGTACAGAACATCTTCTCAATCCTCTCTTCATAGGCACGTGCTCCCAAGGGTGGGTGGCATTCCAGAGCAGCTGCTATCAACTGGGTGAGGAGAGCAAGCCATGGAAGGTGGCACAGCAGGGCTGTGAAACAGCTTCACCAGGGGCACATCTTCTTGATGTTGGCAATGAAGAAGAACGTGGGTTTGTTTTGTCTTATCTCCAGACAGTTAGTCAAATCATCATGTTATGGACAGGTCTTAATGACCTAAAGGTAAGTCTGGCTTACCTTCTTTGCTGTGACATATGTGGAAGCAGGATTTGACATATAGAGCCCAATTCTTTGGAATAAATGTGCTATGCAGTAAATTGGTTATCTGTACAGATATTAATAGTTTGAAGAGGAATCAATTTCTTCCTATTGAGAAATACTGGAATTATTTAGCATGCTATAGCTGGAGAAAAAAAAAAAAAAAAAGACATAGTTTCTACATAACCTGTGCAGTGGTGTTTTATTTTGTGTTTTGTTTGTTTTTGGGGTTTTTTGTGAGTACTTCACAGGGATGTTGTTTTGCCTATAGGTGGTGCTGCATTACCAGATTTCAGATTTTGCTCCATAGGTGGCCTACTAACAATATCACAGTATGGGGATTGGCTTTCTTAGCTTTGATGCAGGTCTGAAATCTTGACTCTGAAGCTTAGCAAGGTCTGTCCAGTATGGATACTCAATAGACCAGTGCAAGAAGGGATTGGAGCAAGGTATTTTGTGTAAAGTTTTCTGTTACTCCTATTTGGGGTATGAGAGTGCTCATTGCCAGCTCTGGTACTGAGTCACTGTGGTGCCTATGGGCTTTGAAATATTCAAATATATTTGAATAAGTTGAGAGTGTAGCCTACTGAAAAGATTTCATCAGCCTTAGAAAAAAACTGCCCAGTGCTGTGACTTGTTACCCACTATGTGGCTCTGCATTGCAATGCTGTGAGCACATACTACAAGCATCTTTGCTCCAGAATATTTTCTTACCCTGGCCCAGTGTTTGGAGAGCTCTGCTGGAGAAACTGGAAGTACCTCCAAGGTTAGAAGCCTGCAGTCAGGTGTGAGTGAGTGTCCTACCTGCTGAGATACCAGCAAATAGGAGAACTGTGAGTCTAGCTCTGGATTTTTTTTTCAGCTAAAATATTTTTGCTTTCAGACCAAATATATGAATACTTTTGACTGGCCAAATTTTTTAAATGAATGACATTTTTTGGAAAATTATTTATCCATTATAATTGCATGATTTGATTAACATTATTTTTTAAAGGATTGCTTGTAATGATCAAACACCTTAGCCTTATCTGGCTTTTATTACACTATTACTTTGTTATATTGGTAATAGAAGGGATAGAATTTTTCATTGAAGTATTTATTTTATTCAATAATTCCTATATAATTAATTTGTATAAACGAAGAATGTAAATTTTTGGATGTTTAGGATATATGCTTGCAATGGGAAGTGCCTTAAAAATTAATCAATATAATGTTAAAATACATAGGGGTTTTATTTTACTTTTTCTAATATAGGAAGAAGGTCAGCTCTTGTGGACAGATGGATCTTCTTACCTTCTAAAGGCTGGTATCTCAACTTTGTCAATGATACCAGAAAATGAGGCTGACTGCTATGCTCTTCAGAGAGATCCCACTGGGCCAGACTATTTCTTCACAGGATTTTTCTGCTATATACAGCTACCATATATTTGTGAATATGAATGTAACTATATTTTTTTCCCAGTCTTTTGCATTTACTTTTAAATTCCTTCCCCCAATTACATTTATCTTTAAAGATATAAAAAGGTTTTAATGATTTACGTTTGTTTTGTTGGTCTTTTTTTTTTCTTGTTCTTTTTCAGTGCCTTTGGTACCAGAAAACTTCACATTTAGTGTTCATGACATCAAGACAACTGAAGCTGTATTTATGTGGAGTGATATGGACAATTGGCTTAAGTCAGGATTTACACTTCTAATTAAATATTATTTTGATCAGTGGGAACCATACATTCTGAACTTGCCTGTGAATGCAACTCAAACAAAGATTGTACAGTTGTCTCCTGGCCTTTGCTATAGTTTTTTACTAGCAGCAAGAAGCCCAGGAGGGGCACAGGCTATCCTAAGTCCAATACTGAAGGTAGAAACAAGTAAGTTACAAAAACAAAGAGCTATAATAACCAGATAATGATAGATTTTAATACTTTTCCTTTAGTTATACCATTCCTTGTGTTGAAGCATACATTCCTATCTGAAGTAAAAGACTGTTGGAAAAATCAGAGGTATCCCTGTATATCACTTAAGATTTATGGTTTAAAAATACATTGTGTTTTGACTTGCTACATGATGCAGTATGGCATAAGAAAAAATCCTGAATTCCTGAATTCAGTTGCCTCTGTAATGAAGGAAAGATAGTTCCATTTTCTCCCATCAGAAGCAAATACTTATTTTACCTCAGAAATTAGGTTTTCAACTGCGGCTCTGTTATATACAGAAACATGATTTTTTTCTGGGGAAAAAAAAAAAAAAGGTTACTAGGATTATTTAGAAAAATTATTGATAAAAATAGTGTGCATCAGACTTTCTGAAATACAGTAGATTTTACCAAATAATTCTTTTGGACCAGGTTTTAACAAACCAACCATTTGTCTTAGATGATGTTTCTGATCTGACTGAAGTATAGGAGAGAGGATGTAAGTGAGGAGATGGATTTCTACATTAAGAGCTGGATGATTCTGAAAACCTCAGATAATGAGAATACTCCCCTATGTATCAATATCAGCTATACAGTCTAAATTGCTTTGTTTATTTGCTCTAATACTATTTAGCATTCATGTAAGTAAGTGTGGACTGTTACCCTTTCAGGCTGTATTTGAAAAAGCAAAAGTTAGTTATTGGTAAAAGATATCCAAAGCTATTATCCTGTTTCTATTCCTAATTTTATTCACTAGGACCATTGCACTCCCAGAAGTTAGAGGCTACATATGTTTCATCTGCAGAAATACATTTAAAGTGGAAGCCTCCACAGCATTCATCCAGTGCTTTTTTTCATTGCTACCTTCTCAATATTTTGGATACTGAAACCAACATTTGGGAACAGCTACCAGTTGAAAAAAGCAAGACCTCAATAGAAGTAGGAAATGTAAAACCTTATCATCAGTATCAGGTATATTTACAGAATGTAGCAGAAAAAGGAACCCTGAGCTGCCATGAGAAGCCTATAATTGTCACAACAGGTGAGGTATCCATTTTCTGGAAGTTTTATTTCACTAGACAGAATTTAAATTGAAAATACAAGGCATGAATGTTTTGTTTGTTAGGATGTACTGGGGAAAGTCAGGGGAATTATTTCCTATATTCTCTGTTTACTAATTCAAACCTTCAGAACCTTCCAAAGTAGTGAACTTAACTATCTCCTTATTTATTTATTCACTTACAGCACATTAATTTGTGTTAAAGAAGTGTCATCCTAGTTGATGAATCTTTATGGTTTGTATATTTAATTTTAGCCAAGTGGATACATTACTGTGATGTCTCAAATTATGTAAGTGAAGATGAATTAATCATTTTAGTCATAGATACTGTGACTCAGATTGTGTCATCTTTGTTATTCTGTATATACCCAATGGAACTAAATGTACTTATAAAGTAAATCCCTATTTATTATGAGAAAACAGCAGAATCTGCCTGTAACAGGTAGTTGTCTACATCCTATTGCAAGAAATAAATGGATTAGTGGTTTTAAATTGTGACAGTTTTAGATAAAAAAAAACAAAACACAACAAATAAAACAAAAGACATCCTTGGGAAGTGATTGTATAGTGATAGTAAATTTGATCTCTGGTTTTATCCTGACATTTTTCTTTCATCTAGCTGTCAGTCCACCTACAGCTGTTCATATTCACCCAGAGGATGTACAGGAAGAGAGTGTAATCCTTCACTGGAAGCTGCCAAAAGAGGCTCTGGAATCCTACATTGAAGTGAAACCTAAATCAGACATAGGTGAAACTAAAAAGTTTTTATTAAACAACACAGAAGAATTGAAGGTTGATCTCCTAATTCCTGGAATGGCTTATGAAATAGCTGTGGCAAGTGTGAAAAATGGAAACATGAGTGAACTGAAGACCATTCAGTGCACTTTAAGTAAGACATCATTTAATGTTAGAAACTTCAGACTATAATGCACACAGTATTAGTGTCATTGTTGTTACCATCATCTAACAGATTTGGTATAACAAGGCAATGTGCTCAATAGCCAAGAATCAAAACTAGAATACATGAAATCTATTGATCCACTCCTAATTGTTAACAGCAATTAGGTGCTGTTAACTTTCAAAGATGAGACAGCCTTGGCAAGCACATTGGTAGCACTGGTAACTGTGATGAGTGATGAGGACGGTAGCTGGGAGTCCTGTTCCCACTGACAGAAGAAATTGGATGAATCATTGCTTTGCAATGAAATAGGAAAATACTGCAATGGTTGAAACAGATTTTTTTTACTTCTGGGGATGGATTAGTTGTCCTGTGAACTATGAAAGATAAATTAGTATTGGTAAAAAGGTGCTGGGAAAGGACTTTAAGAGTAGTGGTACTGAAAGGTAAAAGCTTTATGTTGTATATTGAAGGGTCTTGCTTGTTAGTTCACCAAGATGTTGAAATGCTTTAGGCACAGTATAATTTTTTTTTGCATAAGTGAAAGGAATGGGCAGGATTCACTTAACACATGAGCTGTGTAAAGGCTGCAGCTGTCAGGTTATCATTATATGAAATGCTGTACTGTAATTTTTTTTCTAAATTATGACAGTATTTTGGAGGGTAACATGCTTAGTCTTTCTCAGAATTTTGTATATAGGATTAGATTTAATACCTTCTTCAAGATGCAGATGAGAGAAAAATCTAGATAGGATTTTCACAGCTGTCATAGCCATATGTAATGGAAGAAAACTAAACACATCAATATTGCATCCTTCAAAAGTATCTCATTCTCCATGCTCATCTCCTGTCAAATGTGTATTTCTGTGTATTTTGCAGCTATCTCAACTTGGTGCATTTGTGGTTGAAAAGCTAATTCATTGATACCTTTGGAAGTCTAACTTTGATTCATAAATAATTTGCCAAATGCTTTAGGATTCCAGTAGTAAACAACTAGAAAAATGAAACTTGTTTCTGATCAAATATATATTATGGTAGCTATTCATTTGAACTGGGCAAGCACATTTCTCAGGGCAGTTGCTTCTTCATTTATTGTGTGGTTTTCATTGAATTTATTTTCAAGTGTTTTAAGATGTGGCAATTATTTTTTTTTCCCCTTCTTTTAGAGCCCAAGCCTGTTCAAATTGCAGTTCCCTATGTGCTTTACAGCAATGCTGTGGGATTATTTGTTCACATGCCTGATACTGGAGTATTTGATGGCATATATGTTACAAGTAAAGGAGGACCTAATGCAACATTCAATTTAAGAAGTGATGGTAAAATAACAATTGAAAACCTTACTGCAGGAACAGAATATGATTTCCATGTCTCCACAAAAAGTGGCCATGTGTTGAGCTCCATTTACCATGTATCTGGTGTAAAAACATGTGAGTATTTTCCATTTATTCCTATAAAATTTCACCATATTAAATTTGGATTTGTAAACTGTTATAACTTTTTTTTAATTATTTCAGTGCAGTATAAAAGTCTATTTAAAAATCACCTTGATATATGTGTAAGCCATTAGTAATTATGGCAACTTAAGCTATTTTTAAAACAAGCATCTAATAATATCTTAAAATTTCTGAACAAGTTGTGGGTTTTTTAATAATCAAATCTATAAAATGTCTAGCAAATATTTTAGGAATCTAGGCTGTATTTAATTGTTGTCCTTGTGGGAAACAAGACACATTTTGACCAAGAAGATGAGTATCAGTGGAGTTACTCCTGTCTCTTGAAATAAGTAAGTTTATTGCTTCTTGTTCATCTTTAAGCAAATAAAAGCAGTGAGATTCCCATTTTTTCAAGATAATAAATTCAATAACAAAGACATTAAAAAAAGCATTATGGTAAGGGCACTGCTACTAGCAAGGTCCTTAAAAAATGAATGTTAATAAGAACTTAAAAGCTGTTTAAAAATACCTGCTGGAATTCTATGTTTTGACTTTCCTATTGTTTATAGTAATTATATTTCCAGAATGTTTTTCCTGACAAAGTTTTGTCATTTTCTTTTGAAATTATTTTCTGCTTTGTTTGTTTTGGAGTAGAAATGTTATAAAAAAAAAAAAGATAAAAAACACAGCAAGGAAGAAAGAAGATGAGAAGAGGAGAATGAGGGCAAGACAAAAAAATAATTCTTCCCCATAAAGTGAAAGATTTGAAAGCTGATTTTTCTGAAAATGTAGTTTTAATAAAAACTTGGGTTTTGATTGATCCAATGAAAGCATTTCCCAAATTTAGCATGAAACTGCCTTAGAAAACCCGCTTTGGGTCTGTCTCTTATGGAGCCCCAGAAAAGTGAAAGGCAAAAAAAACCCTGTACTTAATCCTCATATGGAGTCAGATTTTCTCAGAAAAAGTGCCAATTTTAGTACATTCCAGCCAGAAACAGCTGTGGTGGGGATGAAAGAGATGCAGAGAAGAGTGAAAGCTCTTCTGTAATGTGATCTGTGTCATACAGGGCTATACTAGGTAGGGATAAAGTGTATTTGTCTTACCTGGGCTACACAGTTTTGCTGCTCTGTTTGACAAAATTTAGGTTGACTCTGAGCACTGTGGTGATGGTGTTGGAGGGACTAACTTCATTCTGGAGGACTTTGCCTCCTGAGTCTGTCCTCAGGAAGAAATGCATGTTCAGCCCCATGGAATTTTAAGAAAGCAAGCAATTTTCCTTAAATAGTGGCACTGTTATCTCTTTGTTTTTTCCCTACTTTTCTCTTTTGGAATGTCTGTGTGTTTGCATGCCTGAGAACAGAATTTGCTCTGTTTGTTTGAATCTGTTACTGTCTTCACTTTTATGTCTCCACAGGAGATATAATAGGTGTTGTCTTGAACAGAGATTGAGCTGTAATGTGTTTTATTTCCTCCT
The DNA here is from genome assembly GCA_024611195.1 of Ceyx melanurus. Classification (NCBI taxonomy): domain Eukaryota; kingdom Metazoa; phylum Chordata; class Aves; order Coraciiformes; family Alcedinidae; genus Ceyx; species Ceyx melanurus. Next base: position 14,925 of record JANHGL010020908.1, read on the forward strand.
GTAGGTCTGGCAGCTCCACTCAACCTACGAGAAGGGAACGTGACTGACACTTCCATACAGATTGCTTGGGATCCTGCTGGTGGAGATTTTCAGCACTATGAAGTTACATGCACAAATTGTGCAAGTGCTTTCAGGGTATGTTTTTTAAAAGACTACTCAGGTATAGGCAATGCAGTTATTTTGCAAAGTCTTCTAAGTAATCCGAGGTTACTCTATCTCCCATTAAAAAAGCTAGAAGTATCATTTATAGAAGATGAGCAAATGTTATCTTACCAGTTCTGTGAAAGCTGTATTTGGTTTTCTAGGTCCAGAAAGTGAAGCAAGAAACAGCAACCTTTTCAAACCTTACTCCTGGTCAGCTGTACACCTTTACAATTCGAACAGAAAAGGAAGGTTTCAGAGACAGTATTTTTGTGACAAAGGAAATAGAGACAGGTGAGACCACAATGTTGTCTAATTCAGCATTTGTTTTACTCCATCTATAGATCTTGCTTTGTTAGCTCTAGATAAAACCTGGGCCAGACTAGCAATGTCACTGTTTTTGGCTAGTAGAATAACTCAGCAGTGGTTCTGATGCTGTCTTTGCTCAAGGGGTATATCAACTACTGCATTGGTTTTTTGATTTAAAGTTGTGGCTAATAATAAACTGCATAATACCATGTAGTTCAGATGTAGAACTGCTGGGGAGATCCACCTTATACATATGTAAGTGTTCTCACTCATAGACTTCCATTCTCAGACACAGGGGGAGCAGAATGAGGCCATTGGTGCTGTCTGTGTATTAGTGGTATTAGTCTGGGTGTCCTTGAAATAAACAAGGACGTGACATTTTTTTTTCTGGAGTTAGTCCTGTTGTAATGCATTTAAAATATATTTCAAAAGCAATGCTGTTTTTTTTTTCATTGTCACACAGTTCCAAGCTCAGTTAAATATCTGAACTACAGCAGAGACTCTGAATCAATAACTGCTGCCTGGCCACCAGCCCAAAATACATTTGATGGATATGTTGTTTTAATAAAAAGTAAGGTCATCAATGAGGAGAAAATGTTACCTTCTGGTGTAAGGTATGAAGATTACATTTTAAAAATAACTTGAATTCAAGACAGATATTTATTTCATTTTATATTTAAAACAAGAAGCCTGGAGTGTTACTTATATATGATATATATTTGATGGTTTTGCTGATGTACATTGCTATATCCATGTAAAAAAAATATAATTTTAATAATTACATTTTTTAACAAATTACAAATCTCATATGATGTGTTTGTGCAAAGGAAAGTAAACAAAATAATGCACTGGAATGAGCACCAGTAGAACTTGTGTGTCATTCTGGATGTTTAATTTAATCTTGTAAGACTTTTAAGTACTAGAACTTACTGTGAACCATAATATGATGAATTCTATTGGAGATATAATCATACTAAAATAGTTTTTGACTGACAGTGTATACACATGTATACACACCCCATGCATAAATAATATCCATAAAACTGTAAAGAATAAAAATATCAAAATATAAGCATTTTTAAAACCTTAAATAACTTTTTTTTTTTTTTTTTTTAAATCTTTGTAGAATTTATAAATTTGAGAATCTTCTTCCAGGCACTGACTTCTTAATCAGTGTTGTGACAACCAATGGATTAAAAAGAAGTCTCCCCACCATCCTCAAGATTAGCACCTGTAGGTTCATGGTTTATTTGAATTATTACAGATAATTTGAGTTGTTATGTTTTAAAGTATTGTCTAAGAAAATCTGTTCCTTGTTAAAGCCATGCATTTTAACCATGGTTGGATTAATGTATATATGTCTTTCTTTTCAATTTAAACATCCTGGAAAGTTACTGTGTAAATAAAAACTTTTAAAACACAAACATATTTTCTCTGTAGTTTATGAGAGCCAGTAACTGAATCAGCATTAATGTTAGGATGATACAACTTTTCCATAAGAACTTACAAACTATTTTCTTTCTTATTCTGTTGATAATATGTTGAGGTGAATTTATTTTATATTCTTCTTAATTTTAAATTGAAATATTTCTACACTGAGCTATAAAATAAAGAATTACAACAGTGTCATCTGTGGTGTTAATTTCTTTCAAAGTAATATAGATTATTTTAATATTGAATTTTGCATCCCCTTCTGTCTTTACCTCAGATCCTGATCCACCATCAGATTTACAGGTATTTGGGCAAGAAGAAAATACAGTCTATTTTGCTTGGAAACTACCCAGAGGAGGATTTGATATGTTTCAGGTGAGATAAGAATGTGGAGGAACCAATGGAAACCTTTACACTTAGGTTTTTTTTGAGTCACTGCATGAACTCAGTCTCAGTAAAACCTTGTGATAGTCAACTGTTCTTTACACGTCATTTGAATTAATAAAGATTTTGGGTTCTATGGTTAACTTACCTGACTAGAAAATTCTTTAGCCTGTAGTACTGCCATGAGATGAGTACTGTGCTTTAATGGTCTCAGTTTATACCCTGATACTACAGTGTCCAGTTCTTTTCCTCCCCCTTCCCCATAACTTCAATTACATCCTTCCCACACACTTGAAATCTGAGTATTCTTAATAGAATTTCTTGCCATTTCTTCTCTCTTCATTAGTGTAAAGCTGCATTGATCTGAGTAAGAGTAGCCAGTTCACCTATCACAGCAAAATATGCTGATGTAGCCTGGAGTATTTTTACAAATTTTTTTAATTGAATTCAGTTCTGTTGTTCGTGTTTTGAACCAGCTCAGATATACTTTTTTATGTGGTCAGGTTATTTTCACTATCCTGTGGAAAGTAATTGTCATCTGTAATACTGATCTTTATGGCACAGTATTATTGTTTGGCATCTCATAGAGCAAGCACCCACATTAGACAGTGCTTTGTCTGAATAAATGAACTTATCTTTAAATCTTTAATGAGAATGGCTTCAGTAGACTGGTTGCTTAGTGAGGTGCACCTGCATAAAAGGGATCATTTTACTAATCATTTAAAATTAATTATCCCAGCTTACCAACTTTCTATGCAATATATTATAGTTTGTAGAGCGAGGAGTGCACAAAAGGTACTTTCCTAACTTGTTTAGACTAGATGTGAATCTTTAATATATAGCATTTTGTAGTGCTGTAATTCTAATAAGGTGGTGACAGTCTCCAAGATTTAGTGTGTATTAACAGGTACTGCACTGGGAAAATACACAGGGGGGAACTGGATCATTCCTCCCCAAATGAACAGCAGCTGAACCAAAGTGCTTTCAGGTCACTGCCACGTGTAGAATATCCCTCTTCTGTTGAAGGCAGTAATGTGTGGCACGACAGAGCACTGATGAAGGGAAATATTCTTCTCAAGTGCTAACTGGCATGCCTGAGAAATCCACGTGGGCGTGCTGGAGATGCTTGTCTAGAGCCCTCCTCTGCAGGGCAGACACAGAGTGCACCTTGCCTTGCACTAGTGCAGAACTGAACCTGCCTGTGCTAACAGGTTTCTATGTCCACAGGAATTGGTTTTTCTCACCTTAGAGTTGTCTGGGAGGTCAGAAGGAATCCTCACAGCCTCTAGGAGTTAAGTGCCCTAATTTTAATGGCTTGTTATCTCCAGCACTTTAATTTTCTGCAGTGGCTCTAAACAAGTGAGTTTTCACTGTGTACCAGTGAGCAGAGTTGAGTGGCTGATTCCTTTCAGAATCTGAGCTCTGAACAGTGCATGGGTGTTTTTTTGTTTGGTTGATTTTGTTGGATTTAAATTTATTATTTTTTTTTCAGAAAGGTACATTTTAGAATATATTTTTTTAATCTCATCCTGTTGATTAATCTTTAGGCAGCCCTTCTACCCCTTGGCTATTCTCATGCTTTCTATCTTGTAGTTAATTGTGCAGCTCCTCAGTACAGTGTGACTGAGCAATCAGAGTACACTTTATTGTCCTTCCACTAAGGCAAAAACATGTCACTTGTAAGGCACAACTTATATTCCTCTATCTACTTTCAAAGTCACTATTTTCACCCCTGGTCTGTCAAGGAATCTTATGGTAAGCAGTGGATCATAACATACAGCATAAGCTATATATTTGATTTTTTCTTTTTTGTTTTTTAAATGTGGAAAAATGTTGTAAGTATTTTATATAAGGTAGTTGGAATATCTGAACATTACTTTATGAAGTGAAAAGTCTGATATCAGAAATTATTTTTCTCCCATAGCTTTCATATTATCTGATGAATAGTGAAAAGCTGCTTACCAGAACTATTTATGACAGCAGAGCTGTAGTGAAAAATCTGGCCCCTGGGTCAGAATACTTTTTCCAGTTAAGGACCATTAAAGGCTTGGATTCTTCTGTGGCTGTGGAGACGAAAGTGAGCACAAGTAAGGAAACACCTTGTAACTTGTCTTGTTTTTTCTTTTTAAACACCAGTAAATGGTCAGAGACATTTAAATCATAAATAGCTCGTGGTATACAGCATAAAAAGAGGAGAGTTTTTCTGTGACAGTGATTAGAATGAATAAATTTATATTGGATTCTGGACTGCTAGAGAAGATAAAGAGCAGCTAAGTGTAATCAGAAAATAAATAAACTCCCAGATTTATACTCATGCATGCCTTAGATCTCCTCCCATCTTTGATGAAATTTCTGTGGTTTGTTTGGACTATAACTCCTTAACTCAGTCAAAGGAAAAAAATCCAGTTATCTGGAAAAAAAAAACAACTCTAGTCCTGCAGATTCTTGTTAATGAGAAGTGCAGCAACATAATCATCATCATGGTCCTGAGAATGCTTTTTTTCCTCCAGCTAATAGCAATAGTCTGTTTGTAAATAATTATCTACTATTTTAGGAATATTAACATAACCAAAAGGAACAATGAAAAAGGAAAGCAGGGATAATCACTGAGATTGTGTGATTTACTGTGATCCTAAATAAACAGAAGAATAGTTTTCTAAAATTATAAGGCCTATGATGTATTTTGGGACTCTTTGAACTGAAGAAAATCTCTAATTCCATTCTAGTGGTCCATTCTTATTCTGTTTTGCTAGTGAGCAATGTTGCTGTTCTTACAGAAGATCTGATAAATCTGGTATTTTCTTCCATAAATTACATAGCATGCAGGAGGTACCTCCCCAGATTTTACCCTGGCACTGTTTACTATATATCCATACAAATAATCTATATTTATATATATCCATACTTGTAAAATTTATATGAAGATTCCATGATGCTGTGAACCCTCAAATAGTTTCAATTAAAACCACTTATTTAAAAAAGACAGTACTTTTCTTCTATTTGAAGGACTATGAATTGCTTCTTTTTCTATTAATCTGATTGATTTTTACTTTAGAACCAGCTGGGATATGTGGTCTGGCATTAAAAATGGTGAATACTTCCTCTGCAACTTTAACATGGAATCCAACCAAGACTAACTTCACTTCTTACAAAGCATCTTTATCAAACAGCACCTTTATAAACAAGTTTAGGATTCCAGCAGCACTGACTGACTTCAGTGTTACAGACCTGACTGCTGGGGGCATTTATAATTTCACACTCCAAAGACTAAGAGGAAATATTGAAGGAGCTTCTGCTTTCATACAAATTGTAACAGGTTTGTTTTTTACATTTCACTTTGTAGAATATTAGTGGAATTTTCAGAGATCTTGTGTGTAATAGTTTGCTGTGGTTGCAGACATTGATTACTTATACTCCAGCCTTCATCTAGTCATATGTTACCAGAAACATATTTTCTTCAGTTCTGCTGCATTTCTTTCCATCATTTTCAGTATTTTAATTATTTTTCAGGTCTTAAAACAGTTATGCACAACCTGAATTTTACCTTATTTAATTTCAGTTAGTTTTTTGCAGTAAATGAAGTTAAACAGGTTCACAGATATTAGTAAAATAAGGTTTTCAGTTGTAAACTGCTCCTCACATTTGTTTTGAGGTCATGTCTTGAGTGTAAAATTAATAGCAAAAAAACCTCAGTGTATTTTAAAGCTTAAACTGGAGCTGCAACATTATAATACACTGATTTCTGTTAATTTTTTTTTCTAATGCAGGGAAGGTTTAAGTCAGCTTGGTTAACCTCATTCTGCTTGCTTTTACTTAAATGTATTGAGTTTACATTGCAAGCCTGACCCTACTGGTTTACAATGGTTAATTTTTGGAATAATTAACAAGATGTTGTGCTTTTCAGTCCTTATATAACACTGGTGTTTCTACACAATCACAACTGATTCTCAATCCATTCATAATATATATTCCCAACACTGAGTAGTATTTCTGTAGGTGAAATTTACAGCAAATTTTCCTGACTGTGCCTTACAAAAATACTTCATGGAATTACTGGGATTCCAAGCACATGAAAAATGTGAGTTAGCACAGTGTGACTAGCAACTGAACAAGCACCAGATGTAAGTTAAATTTCAACAGTAACACTAGTTATGACAGTAGGAATGCTAACTTTAAGGTTGAGAACAACAGAAACACCAGGACTGTGCAGACATTACTTATTATCTGAACACTTGGCAGAGATACTTGAGCTTGCTCTCTGCAAATGGGGGTGTCTGCACAGCATAGCTGGGAGATTATCAACCCTGCCTCAGTAATGGTGTAACAATTATATTATATATAGTATAATATCCTGTTTTATGCAGGCTTATTAGCAATTATTCTGCATGCAGCAAGTGAACTGTTCTTGGATGCTTTTATAGTCTGTTGTAAATGCTAACATATTTGTAAAGGGGATTAAATTAATGCCTTTTATTCCACGATTCTGTTTCAGAACCTGCAAAGCCAGAAGGACTTAAATTCTTCAATGTTTCCCTGTATTCTTTTTCACTGTATTGGAGACTACCCTATGGACATGTAGACAGATTTCACATGGATCTTATTCCTGATCATGGTTCTGTTGTTATCCTAGATCTTGGAGTTAGGGAGTATCAAGTATGTGCTTTTATTACAGGACTTGCATGGCCAGCTTTTCCTTATGTGCTGTGTGGATGAGGAATTCAAGCTTGCCTCTTTAGCTATTTAATGCAAATAAGAACATTAAAGTATTAACGAAAAATAGGTGAGAGCAAATTTCAGCATCCAGAGTTTACCTAACAACAGGTAGTGAATTTTTTTTTAAGTCTGCTAGAAGGACACAGTGAGTGATCCAAGGGTTCATGAATAGTTTAACAAAGGAAGGGCAGAGCTATTGAGTAATACAGACTCATTAATTGTGTACTTGCCAGGAAGATCTGTGCTTAAATCATTAATGCAGGCAACATTTCACTGCTAAGCCATCAAAAAGAAATAGGAGCACTTTTTGATTCTGCTCTCTGGAAAATATAGTCATATTAACAGAAATAATGGCTGTTCTCGTGGTTTTGCTCTTGTGTTTTCTTGGAGCTGCAAAGACACAGGTATTTGGTGTAAATGTTTGCTAAGAAGTCATTAATCTTGTTTAATTGAAAAGATGGGCTAACTTTAGGTAGAGAAACTTGTAATTTTCTCAGGCTGCTTTTGTGTTTATATTTTCAAAATAGAATTTTATAATGTTTCCTGTTTATTTTGATAATGACGATGGCACAGAAAAACCTCTATAGATACACTGATAGGTGATTGTGTGATAAAATGAATAGTTAATCTTGTTGTTCTTTAATATTGAATGTTATATAAATCTTATGGAGGGTAGTTAACTAAGATGGCAAAATACTGTAGTTTACCTCACATGTAAAATACTATTTTTATTGTATTTCTACATGTTTATTAACAGATTACTTTCAGTAACAAGATGCTTAAACTTCTGGGGTTTGGTTTGGTTTTATTTTTTTGTTCTTCTTGTTGTTGGTTTTGGTGTATTTTCTTATTTTATTGTATGTTCATGCTTCTTGGTAAAATACTTAAATAAATCTATATCCTATTTCAGGCAGATTTTTCTAATGCTATTCCTGGAACAACATACAACGTTACAGTTTCTTCAGTTTCTTCTTCACTATATAGTTCACCTGCAAGTAGAACAGTGACAACAAATGTGACAAGTGAGTTAATGACTGATGAAATGTGTTGGTTTGTGTGGTTTGTTGTGGGTTTTTTTTTGTTTGTTTGTTTTTAAACTATGCTTTTTTGTATTTATAATATGCACAGTAGTATCTGAAAAATGATCCATCAGCTTTGAACAAACATTAGAATATTTAGTCTTCTTTAACCATTGAAAAAACACTGAGTCTGAGGTGTTCTATGGAAGTTTTGCTGTCATATTTTTTAAGAAGCAGCCCTGGGTGTGAGTTGTAGTTGTGCTTATCCATTAGTTTGTCTATTAAAACACCTCACCATTTATAAGCTCTGAAAAATTTCCTATTGTCATGTAGTAATATCCACACCCTGATTTATATCTATAGTGGTAGACTTCAGAGACTTAAAAAAAAAAAAAATGTAGCCATATCAGACATGATTTGTAGGAGAGTGCTGTTTGGTTTTAGGGAAAGGAATTGAAATTAAGCATGCTAAAGTATCTAAAAAATTAAATTGGTATTAAACTCTGTTTTGTCCTTGAAGATCTCGAGAATTACATTTTTTACATTCTTATAGAAGAATGTTCTTCCTCTTCCAAAATTAATTTAATCATTTTTGTAACAGGACTCTAGCCAGAAAGAAAACAAACACTTTTATTGAACAGCACATTAGTTTTGATTAGTTTTGCTGGTTTGTGTTGGCAAATAATTTCTTTATAGAGGCTGTGAAGGTGTCTGTTATGTGGAAAGTTAATTAAAAACTGATTTCTCTGTGTGTGTGTATATATATATATACATACATACATATATATATATATATATACACTTACTTATAACATTTTTTGTTGTTGCTCTTTTATTTGGTTTTGTTTTGGTTTTTTTTCAGATCCTGGGCCTCCTGTGTTCCTTGCAGGTGAAAGAGTGGGCTCTGCTGGGATTCTGCTGTCTTGGAATACACCACTGCAAACTAATGGGAGAATTCTCTCCTATATTGTTAAGTATAAAGAGGTCTGCCCGTGGCTGCAATCAACTTACACACAGGTCACAACAAAGCCAGATAGTCTGGAAGTTCTACTTACCAGTCTTAACCCTGGAACAACTTATGAAATTATGGTAAAAGCTTTATGAATGCCTTTTAGTATTTTGCATTCTGATTTATTGTCAACTGCCTGAATTTATTGTAGATGCATGTAGTTTCTTCTGAAGGACCTTTTAATTGCTGTTGTCATACAGCAAGGTACATAAGCCAGGTACTTGTTCTTGGTTGTGGTTTTTAAATCTACTTTAAATAATTTCCATTCAAAATTGTACTAAGACATAGTTTCTTCTGTTGATATTCTTTGGTATATGATATTATATAGTAGAAAGTAAAAGGCAAAGGGTAAAATTTTCATGCCTAAGTCCTTCTTCATCTTCATTGAGATTTAATCTTTCAAATCACTGGTGCACTTTGGATCTACATGTAGATTATTCTAGATTATTCAGACAGATCCACAAAAGCATGTAGGCACATACTTTTGTCTTTGATTTTAAACTTCATAATTTTAAGATGGAGATTTCTTCCAGAGTATCTGTTTAGATGTAGTCAGTAAACACCTTAGGCTGGTGTCCCTAAACCTGGGAGGTATAACAAGTGTTATCTCCTGAAATAAAGAAAAGCCATATTTTTCCCTACCCATAGTTTTTATTGCTTCAATATTCACAGTGAATATGTAGTGACAAAATCAGTACATGTATTTTCATTACTTCTGTATGTGGAATTGATGTACATAGAGGTTAGGCACTCTTGATCCATCTCTGAAGTCTTCAACAAAGAAAGTAAAAATCTCATTATGCCTGCCATTGTGGAAAAGTCACTCACTGTGAATCTAGTTGTGATGACTGTGCTGGTAAAAGCTTGTACATCCACAGCTGCAGAAATGTTTATCCTTTGTTCTCTCGCCTCTAGTAATTTGTTTAAAAAAAACCCCAAAATTCTTACATTAAAAAAAATTAAAAGTTCAGCTACTACTTGAGAGTAGTATTCCACTCAGACTCTAAGCAGATTTATCTCAGAAAAATTGTTAATAGGAGAATTCAGTTTGCAATTCTGAGCATCATATTAAAGGTTTTGCAGATTTCATTTGTTGTTCCATGTAAAAATCTTCCCCAGGACAACTGTGTTACATACTAAATAAATAATTTGGTTGATTTAACAATAATTTGCCTTTTGGTGATCTTGGTGAGAGGCAATCCTTCCCATTGCTGGTGCCTGAAATATTGATCTTAGAGCAGAATATGACTAAGGGAATTGACTTGTGACCCAACAACCTTGTCTGGCAGGGACCACACAGCTTTTCTTATGAGTGAATAAAAACCTGTTGGCAAACTAAGGGCTGTTACATTATCTACTCCTTTGGAGGGGCCCTGACTGGCTGACCCATGAGCAACCTCACAGATGCAATAATGACTCAGGTGGAAACACTTTTTCTACTTAACATCTGTTAAGTAGAAAAAGAAACATTAAAAAAACCTCTTAAAAACAGAAACTTTACATGTTTTCCTTCTTTTGCCCAATTTATTGTGGTTCTTTGGTTAATGTTTGGAGTCTATTGTGTCATTTAAAAGCTGCTCTTGATTTTGACATGGGTGAAAAACCTTTATTGTTTAGGATACCTGGCTTGGTCCTGTTGTGAAATTCTCTTTGATAAATACTGTGACAGTACAGCTCAACAAAGCTTATGAGCTCTGAATATGGTTTCCATTATGTTTGTAACAGTCCAGTCTTAATTTCTGCTATTAAAAAAATGTCTAGCTGACATCTTTACCATACAAAGTTTTGCATATTTATGTCATGGTAACTTTAAGTTCTCTTGAAATTACACGTATGAAATAGAAGCTTCCATGTCTGTCTTAACATTAGTTTTTCTTTCTGGACCCTTTCTACAATAACTGCTTTGAGATAACAAAAAATCAGTGTTCAAATGAGGACATACATTTAGATTGATATAATTAATTTAATTTTAATACTATCAGATTTTTCCAATTGCTTGTCAATTCCCTGAAGTTCTCTAGGAAATTTCCTCAGCTATTGTAATTACTGTAGCATTCATCAATGCTTAAGGACATTTCAAGTCATTCTCTTCTTACAGATTCATAATTTTCCATTTTTATTTTTTCATATTTAAATATTGCATATAATTTAAACAATACATTTATAAAAGGCACACTCATTTGCATACCTATAGCTTAAAAGCTAGAAGGTGAATCTTTGTGCATCCTTAAAATTGTCATAGTCCTGGAAACTATATATCCTATAAATTCTCTAATTTGGATTTTTTTTTTTTTAATTGTAGGTTGCTGCTGAGAACAGTGCTGGTCTTGGAGTATTTAGTGATCCTTTTCTTTTTCAGACTGCAGAAAGTGGTAATTTTAATAAAGTCTACTATTTATTTTAATTAAATCTGCTCTAATCTGTTAAATAAAGTGTTCATGGCACATTTTATACTTGAACAAATTGTGATGCATTTACAACAAAATCCTAATTCTATTCTTATTCCCTTACTGAGTGAAAAAAGGTGATTTTTGTCTTATTTACTAATAACAGCATTTAAGGTTTGCATGTATTGGGATTTCTTATGGGGTTTTCCCCTGCTAGTTTCTAGGCAGGCTGCTTCTAGAAAGCAAGGTCACAGGAGAGCAGAGCTACCTCTCAAGTGGACCCATCTGCTGTCGCCTGCAGCAGTACTAGGAGACACAACTTTGTTGTGGGGTCAGCTCTGGCATTGCTCACTTATGTCAAACAATATTTGTTTAGTGCTGGAGTCAAGTGCCTGCTTTAAGAAGCCCAGCACAGAATGTGTTGTTTTTACTTTTAACTTCTTTTCCACCTGGATGCAATCCTGTGTAATGTGTGCTATGCAAACCTGCTTTGGGGTGGCGAGGGGTTGAACTTAGGTGATCTCTAGAGGTCCCTTCTAATGACAACAATTTTATAATTCTGAAGGAATTAAAATAATATGTGGCTGAAATTAAAATGTGATTTGATGGTTTTGAAGATTGAATTAGAATCAGAATTTGCCTATTTTTTATTAATATAATGTTTGTAGTCTTGCTCAGGCTCCAGGAGCAGTTGTGCCTTGGCTGAAAAGTTGTCACCAGGCCAGTCATGCTGGTGTGAACCAGTCCCAGTGGAACATAGAACATGTGCTGCCATGGCACTGACTGTCCCTTTGTGTTTAGGAATCCTGGTTGGTTTCTGTAGCTGTGCAAACTGCACACAAAAATGGGTAAAAAATTTCTATTTCTGACATAGCAGAAGAGTTGCTTCCAGGAAGGATATTATTATGCTGACCTAACAAATTACTATATTATTACAAGACTAAAATAATTATATTTCTCATTTAAAATAGTTTGGAAAAGAGCTGGTTGCTTACCAACTTCTTTCCATGTGTCATGTGTTTGTGAATGGTTCTTAATTTATTTGCTTTAGGATATGGAAGCTAGAAATGGCATTACAAAAAAAAAAAAAAAAAAAAGTAGTTATTTTTTTCCAGTGCTGAGAATACAAGTATGTCTCACTCCTTTTGTTTCTTTTGTTTAACAGCTCCAGGTAAAGTAGTGAATCTCACAGTTGAAGCCTTAAATTATTCAGCTGTAAATCTGATCTGGTTTCTCCCTCGGCAACCAAATGGGAAGATAACTAGTTTCAAGATTAGTGTGAAACATGCCAGAAGTGGAATTGTAGTGAAAGATGTCTTGGTTAAAGTAGAGGACCTTCTCTCTGGGAGGTTACCAGAATGTAATGTAAGTGCTATAAACCTTTTAAATTACAACTAGATTCAAGCCAACTTTCAATGTAAAATTTGGGACATAAAAAACTTGGAGGCTTGCTTTTCAGAACAACCCCAGGTGTTTCAAACTTAGGCCCAAGGCAGGGTATAATGTCTGAAGAAAAAACTTTCTATTCAAAATAGTTTACATGGAATGATTTTCATTGAAAGCTTAGTTTAATCAAAATAAATATGTTATTTTTTTGTCTTGTTTCATTTTGTTAATTTTATAAGGTTCAACTTGGCATCCTTTCTACACAAAATAATGAAAGAGATCATTTTCAATCTTTAAATTTTTGTTTAATTTGGAGAGGCCAGGAGCTGAAATCAGAATCTGGGAATAAAGAATTGCTTCTGTTCAGTCAGATTTGAGATCTTTTGGCATAAGGCAGGAAACTCTAATACTGTCATTAACAGGATGTAGCAACAGTGTCAGCTAATGAAATGATAACCTAAATTTGGAGATTGAAGTATTAAAAGGATAACCAATTTGGGGTAATTTTATTTTAAAAGTGGTCTGCCTCTTTTGATCTGCACAGACATATAATACTAGGCTACAGATACAGCTATAATATTTCATTTTTTTATCTTTATAGGACAACAGTGAATCATTTTTGTGGAGCACTACCACTCCTTCCACTACCTTTGGGAAATCCTCAATTCCTTCACGGCCCACAGTCACACCGAGCACAGAGGCACTGAGTCAAATGAGCTCTGTTTGGAATGAACCAATTAGTTTTGTTATAACTAATCTAAGGCCATACACCACCTATCTTTTTGAAGTCTCTGCAGTTACCACTGAAGCAGGTTACATTGACAGTGCAATTGTCCGGACTCCAGAATCAGGTATATGCTGCTTTCACATGGACATCATGTCCCAGATTTATATTAAAACTTCAGAATATCCATTTGAAGTTGTGTTACAAGATATTTCATTCCAAATCTGTCTTTATCATGATCTTGTATTTACATGATTACTTAATTTTACCTAATGGAATCAATTGAAAATGTATAGAACTATTAATGTATTTGGTCATGTTGAGTGTGAGTTTAGTTTTTATTAAAAGATGCCAAAGTATGTTCAGAACAAATCAGATTTTATGAAAAACAGAGCACAGTTAAAAATACAGATGAAGTGAAAAGGAGTCAGGCATAGTATTCAAAAATATGTGTATCATGTACATATTAATGCACTTACAGCTTCTTTTCTTTTGTGGAAAAAATGAGTAGAAAGAAAACTCCTGTCCCAAGGTTCATCAGTCTGAACATATTGCTGAAAGCTGTTCAGTGCTGAAGAAATCTTCAAACACTAGGACAGTTGATTTTGCATTACCTGCAATGCACTGAGAAGTCAGAATTAGAAATAAAGGTTTTCCAGGAGCAGGAGTTTTGTAATGGCTTAGAGAGTGGACAGTGTTATTAATGGAGCCGTACCAAGAAGGTTTTCTAGTGGAGTGTAATACTGGCTTTCTGTTTGCTAGTACATTGTTCTTTTGCTTGACACAGTTTGGAGCTACTGGATTCCCCTTTCATATATCCAGAATTCATAGTGCTGTTTAGATGAAAAGAAATTTAATTTCCTCCTAGCACTCTTTATTTGAATTGCTTTGCTAGAATTAAAATATTCTTAGTTTGCTGTTCTGCCTAGGGATAGTTTCTGTTCTAATGATCTCAGGGCTAATTTGCCATTTATTTTTCACCCTGTTAACATCCTAGCATAGGTGCATTGTTCATTAGAAAACCCTGGAAAGTGATGACAAGCTTATGCAGTGGGGGGTTTAGTTCTGCCAAGTACATAGGAACATGTCAGCTGTTTGAAAGAGAAGATCTTAAGTCCTTGCCTGCTGGATGCCTGTACAAACAAGGTTCATCCATGAAAGCATGATCTGGGAACAGAGAGATTGGCTTACTGGTCAGCATGGGTGGTGTACACAGGGCCATAGGCACAGTCAGTTCTCAGTCCAAGCCTCAGCAGGTCCCTCCTCTTAGCAGCACACTGGTACCACCAAACTTCTGTTAGATCTTCACCTTACAAGCACTTGTTCAAGTGCTCCCTGGTGAGTCCTGCATGCCTGTGTGCCAAGGATCCTGTTTGGACACTGGCCACAGAGTTGGTTGGTGATTTGTTAGAAAGGCATTGTGACTTAGTAGATGTTTTACATCATTCTTTTTATTTTCTTACATTTGCTTCAGTGGGAAACATGTTTTTTCACACTAATGTTTGGATTTATCCATATAGGCTATAGAGTAAAGCTATGATTTAGGAGTGTTGCTTTTCAGTTGGTGTAACAGGTTCCTCCTCCAGTTTCAAGCACCACTGTTGAGTCTTTCTGTAATTCCTGAGATCCATTTCCTTTCTCCAGGTGTCTTAGTTCTTACAAGATCTTTTTAGTGTCACACTAGCCAACCTTGGAAAAGTTACCAGCTTCTCACATGGCCAGACCCTCACATTTCAATCCTTCACTGCAGTGTCTGAGGCTTGAGGGATAGGAATTGGTGGATTTATAGTTTGTGATAGCAGGTGGGAGGATGAAGAGCATATTTATTTCAAATGTGATTTTCCTGCTCACATGAAAGCATGACACAGAGTTGTTTTGTCATGTGCATGTTTTGCCATGAAGAGGAAGGTGATATATATCCCTACTGCATAGCTCATTGATGTTTGCTTTTAAAATGCTGACTTTTTTTGGTAGAATTCCTGCCATCTTTGTCTTTTAAGGATTATTTTCCAACTACTGGCTCTCTTGATACCTAGGGTGAGCATTACCTTAAAAAAATAAATAAAAATAAGTCATTTTAATGAGATGTGCTTTTATTGTAGCTTCCTTTCAGAATATTTAATGTTTATCTTTAAAATGAGCTGTCTGACATGTTTCTTTGAAATCCTAATATAAATTATTTTATGTTCAAAGACTTTTTCCAATATTGTTTAAGTTCCAGAGGATCCCCCACAAAATATTGCCAAGAGCAACATTACAGCAAAATCCTTCTCAGTGATGTGGGACCCACCGACCATAGTAACAGGAAAGTTTAGTTACAGAGTTGAGCTGTATGGACCATCTGGTAAGTCTGAAATTTAGTTGTTGGGTTTTTTTTTGGTGATTATTTCCTTAGACTTAGTGTCCCTGCCAATCAATAAGGAATATTTGAAAGCAGTGCTATGTATACTTTTTACTATTAGACTTTTTTTAGGTCACTTTTAAGGGAAAAGCCTGTCCATTATAAGGAAGAGCATGTAATGAAATTCACATTAGTTAAGAATGGAGAAGACCAGCTTTCCTCACTCAGAAACAGACTAAGTTCACAGCTGAAATAGGGTGCTGTTATATCCAAATCATTCTGTATCTAACTTTAACTTTTTCCTTCTTCTCTTAAATATTACTAGAGCATATACATTCATTCCCATGTAATATACAATAGCTATAGAAGTCTGTTTTTATGTTTTTTATTCAGACATACATATATAAACAAATTATATAACTGCCTGGTTTTAAGTAAGAATGTTGTATGAGTTGTACTAATATTTTTTTATGGGACCACATAGGAAAAGCAATAGAAATTAATATACAATGAAAAAGAAATTCCTTCCTTGTAAAATAAATACATTATTGAGGTGGCTTTTTGTTTGTTTGTTGGTTGATTGTTTTTTCCTCAGACATTCAGTATTACTTCCAAAGAAGTTGATGCCAAATTAGCTTTTTCACAAACAACTTTGTCCTTTCATGATTTATCACCCTGGGAAGTAGCTGTGAACTGTTTGTATTTTTGAGCTAGAATCTCTTCCTTTTTCATTCTAGGTCACATTGTGGATAACAGCACAAAAGACCATAAGTTTGTATTTAGTAACCTTGTGCCCTTCACAACATACAACGTGTACATTGGTGCTGAGACAAGTGCTGGGGTGGGGCCAAAGACTAACCTCACAATTTTCACTCCTGCAGATGGTGAGTAAGCACAGAGAAGTGATGTAAATGGGCTGTGCATGATAACTGTTCTCAGTTTTCCCTTAGAGCCTTTTAGGTAAGAAAGAAAGGGTGTGTTATGAGTGTTGCAAGAGAGGGATAAAAATCTAATGAACGAAATGATCTGAAAATTTATTAAGTCGATTTATTTCTAATTTTTGCCCAGTTCATCCATTGTCACTAAACCTAACTGCTATTGGCAGCCTTCATGCTGTGAAAGGAACTTAGTTTCTTCCTGAAGTAGTTTTTTTAGATAAGGGAATTAAATTGCAGGTTCCCCCCTTCCCCGTTAGATGGCAGCAAATGGAAAAGAAAGAACAGGTCAGAGTACCCTGTGGCTGCTTTGTTCAGCCCCAGTGTTTCCTATTAAACCTCTTGTCTGAGTCATTTTCACCACATCCAAGGCCCCAGTCTCTGATGGAAACACCTGTATGAGGGACTCTGTGGAAGACTCGACATTGAGATCTTCTCCTGGGGCAGTCCAGTGGTTGGCTCTACCCCTAAGCCATCTACTCTGTTGTTTGGGAGCTTTGACTCCCAAGAGTTGAATCAGCAGGTGAGTCCTTTGCAGTAAAGAGATGCAGCTTTATTGTACATGTGTGTGAGATGATTGTACAGGATTCTTGGGCTGCATCTCAGGATGGAACCAGAAAAAAAAACCCTGAATCAGTGTGTAATGGGCAGGCAGTTTCAAGATGGTTATTTCTGGGTTTTTTTTGTTTATGCCACACAGCAAAATTTAGAAAATCTCTCAATCAGTGATTGCTGTAATGCCTGTCAAAAGTATAACAGCAGGAGGAATAACTATCCTTGTCTGGTGCATTCTTTTTCTGAAATATTTGCTTTTGTCAGCAGAGACAATTTCCAGAGGTGGCCTGCTTCAGTCCAGTCATGCTCATCTTCTCTCTAAACTCACTGTCAGAAGCCAAAGGGGATTTTGGTAGTTTTTTTGTTTTAATTTTACAGTGACATAAAATGTCTCACTGTAATGCCAAATCTACAAATCTTCATTATGCAAATAATTTCACATTTCTGTTTTTCTGAGACATATTATGCATATTAAGCAAATAAACAAGATGTATCTTTTTTTTTTTTTTTCATAGTGTTTTACTTCATTCTTGTTTGGGTTTCAATGTAGAATTAAGCTTTTATTTTCAATATACTTAAGATTCCATATAGGAAGCTAGCAAAAGTCTGCTTGCTTCCAATGCTCTGATCTCAATACCCTGATTTACATCATCTTAGGATCTGACCATATTCAGACATATGTTGTATATGTCAAGTAAATATGTGCATATTTTTAGAACTTGTAACTTGTTTGCTGAGAATAACATGTGAAGTAACTATCTGCACAGCAGCAACTCAAAAGATAAGGATGTGAAATTTGATTAAATGCATATTGCACTTTGCATGCAGTACTGAAAAAGCTTGTAATAATCACAGCAGTTTCTTCTTGATTATTTAGTCCCAGGTGCTGTGTCAGACTTACATTTAACAGAAGTGGAAGCCACATATGTAAAAATAGTTTGGAAAGAGCCACAACAACCAAATGGAATCATCACCCAGTACAGAGTTAAAGTACAGGTGCAGGAAACAGAGGTGACTCTGGAAAACACTATTCTTCAAGGAAAAAATAAGGTATTCTATTATTATTCCAGTATTGCTGTTTTCACAACAAAAAACAATAAATATTTCTGTCAGAATGATGCAGACTGTCTTAGCTACTGAAGGCAGGAAGCCATATCCCACAGTCTTAGACTTTCTAGTGAATTATTTCTTTGCAGAACTGGGTAACCTAACAGTAAAAGTAGTTTTAGGTGGCCAGATTGTTACATAGCCACCCAGGCAAACTCCTAGATGGGAGTGTGAATCTTAAGGAGCATTTACAGTGCAGAATTATAGACCCCTAACAAACTTCCAGCTCAGGACTGACTGCCTTTTTTTTTCTTTTTTTTTTTTTCCTTCTTTTTTTTTTTAAGAGAATGATGTCTGAATCTGACATAGAATCTAAGTTTTTGATGTAGAGCTCAGTGAATGAGTTTGCTTTCAAGTTGAATGTTGTATATTAAATACAGCCCTGAAGCCAACTATTAAACAAGGACTAAGGGGAAAAAACATGACTACAAGAATCCATTAATTAAACCAGACAGGCATCCTAGGAAAGTGAAAGTATATAACTCTATAATTAAAGATTGTATCATAGTACAGATGCAGAAAAAATGAAAATTGTCCTCACAGACATGTTTTAATGATGGGATTTCCTAATTTTTGAGTTCTGAGTGTAGCATCATTGCTGCTTTATTATAGTTTATTGAATGTAATTTTCTAATTAAAAATCAAAACAAGTCATAATAAACATTATTTAGAACCCTATTGACCCAAGCTTAGAGCATCTACAGGATTTGAACTGCCATACCCACAGTGTTAATAATACTCAACAACTATCAACAGTGAAAAGCTTTGTCTTGTATATGAAAAAGCATCAGAAGCAAAATGTATTTCTACATGGGTTATTGTTTTGCTATGATGTGTGCTGGAAGATGAGGCATATGTAACTTTTATCTGTTGGTACTTAGGTGAAACTGATGCTGTATCCCTGCCTGTAGTTAATCTCTCCCTAGTTCAACTGGTAAAATGCTACTTTGCCCTCTCCACCCAGAGCCTGCAGGGAGGGAGCTCATGTGTATTGGTTACATCACAGTGAAGGCATCTCTGTCTGGCAGTGAAGTGGGCCATATGTGTGAGTGGGGAGAGGTCACAGATGACAGCAGAACAATTTAGAGACACTAGAGTCCTGGATTTGGTCCCAGGTTCTGAAGGGGCATAATGATCTAGTGCTTGCACACCATTTTCTACCTGTGCTCAAGATGCTTTCTCTCTTCTGCATTTGTGGTTTTCTTCTCTTTACAGTTCTGCCTCCCCCTATATCTACTGCCATCCCTTCCCAACATTTGACTTTTTTACCTTCTGTCCAATTGACTTCTTTATCACTTCTCTCCCTTTCACTCTCCCTTTTCACACCTCTACTCCCCTATTTTCCCCTCTCCCCTTTATTTCATTAGCTTCTGTTTTTCTCCCTCTTCATTTATTCCATCACTAGTCAACCTTTTATGCCTTTTCTTCATGGTTTAGTAGGGGCATCTGAAGCCCTCTTGTTTTCAATGCCTGCAACCCTGTTTCAGAACATGCTTAGTACAAATGGAATTTCCCAAGCTCAAACATATGTCTATTCAATAGAACTCCAAGAATATGGCATTAAAGTGAATGGCCTTGCTCTAAAATTTCCACTTTACTATAAAAAATAATATTTTAAGAT
>JANHGL010020909.1:0-43563 GCA_024611195.1 Ceyx melanurus
GCTCAGGCAGGGGGGTTGGACTAGATGATCTTCTAGGTCCCTTCTAGCCCCTAATTTCTGTGATTCTGTGATTCTGTTTCTTTACCTATTAATCTGTCTTTATCTCTTGTATCTCAAACCCTACTTTCACCCTTCTGATTCTTTCCCCATCCTGCTGGAGTTACTGACCCAGCAGCTGAGGTGTTCTGCTGCCTATTTGGCTTAAACCACCACACACATAAACAACTTATGTATCTAACAAAGCAAGTCATAATAGAACAACAGAAGTAGTGTGTGGCCAACTGATGCTCTGTAAATTACAGAGATCTACCTCTTTCTCCAAAACTTTTTAATCAAAATAATGCATTTCCTATCCTCAGAACGAAAAGCTCTTTCTATATTTCAATGTTAAAATTGCTCCTTTAAGATCATGGTAAATTTGCATACCAATTCTGCAGAGTCTAGGCAGCATGATAAATTTTACAGTTTAGGACATTTTCAAAGAAAGAAGACGGTGAAGAAATGCAGCTGTAGAAGAAACCTTTCTGAAAATACACTATATTTACACGTGCTTAACTTAGTGAAAGTTGGTTATTTAAGAAGTATTTGCTAGACTTCAGTTCACCCGCTCTACAAACTCAGCTTACAGTAGGCAGAATGAAGCCACTATCAAATGCACTTGAGTATTCTGACTACTGCCAAGATGCTGGACAGATAACAGTAAAAAAAAATAAAATATAATCATTTTGCAGGCACCCAACAGTAAACCTTTTTCTCCTGCAGTCCATCTCTCATAAGCAGATTTAGAAGTCTTGTGCTTTGAAACATGATGGAATAGCATATAGTGTGTTTTGACTGCTGAGATAGGCAGCCAAACCACTGCCATTTCAAAAAAGGCAAAGGAGTTAGATAAAAAACCATGTTCAATTTTATAAACAATTTACCTGTAGAAGCATTAAGTTATACCTTTCAAAGTATTGAGATTTTATAGGTTGAAGGTGTGCAATATAACTGCTCAGTCATCATGTTTTCCAAAAATTAGATATTTTTTCTTAGATAATCTGCCATTTATAATTAACCTCCTACCCAATGACAACCTGTGAAAACACGTATCACCTCCTGTATGAATAAAATTAATTGAAAATTAAAATGGAACAAACTCACCTGAAGTCTTCCATGAACTGAAAAATACATTCCTTTTGTATCCCACAAGGAAAATGGTAACTTCGCTTGCATTTGGGAGCTACACATCCAATTGAAGCTCCCTTCTTCTTGCAGATATTACATTTCTGGGAGTAATTTGGTTTAAAAATAACAGAAAATTAACATCCAAAATCCAAGTAAAATTACAGGAATTAATTAAATGGAAAAATGGTAATGTGTAGGAAAGAATATCAGCCAATAGACTGTAACAAGACTGTGACAAGACTATTGCATTTTAGCTCTATTTCAAAGAGTAAAGATATAGTTATTTCACTGACTCTGATTATGTACTGATTGATATGCATGTTGACTTTTGACATCCAAGCAAAAAGAAAATTTATTTTACCAGTACCCATAGCTTAGTTGTATCTATAAAATTACATAGTCAGCTTTAGTGCAATTAGGTTTAGTGCAATATGGTGAAGAATTATACATGTATAATTCGTTCTCATTCATCTGCAAGACACTTGGGAAATATTAGAAAACTTCTGCAGATTTTAAAGTCTCTTGTGGCTTCCACAAACTCAGTATACTTGTTACTTAAATGTAAGATTTCAGAAGCTTGAATGGGCTCAGCACAATGCCCATTGGAGAAAGAAAACAAACCCCACAGGTGATACCAAATGCACTTAAAAGTTACTTTTTTTCCTTGTAAATACCAGATTTAATTCTTACCAGTTTTGCAGCTCTATTTACTTCTTTTCTAATATCCGTGATTAAGAATCCATCTACACCTTCATCTTCTTCCCCTCTCTGCCAAATGCCACTTGACATCAACTATGAAAAGAAATTTAAGTATTTTGAAACTTCCTAAAGTTTTAAAATTACCTACACTGTGATTGTCAAGTAAGTTTAGTTTAAAAAGGATTATGTGCAAACATTTTAATGATTAAAAAATTCATCCAAAAGATCCACATATTTTGTCTAACACAATTGGAATAGGAATCAGCAACATGAAAATGAATACTTCATGACATCAAAGTTTTATGTAATACTGTAGAGCTAAAGATGGGGTATTTTACTTCCTTTTTGAAGTATATGGACTATTCAGATAATTGTCAATTACTTCCAACATATAAATCTTCAGAGAAAGTACAATTAAATTAGTTTAATAGGAATGTCAATTGTCCTGTGGAGATGATGAAACACCATAGGAAGTATCTGTACTGAAGTGCAACCTAAGAGGAAAAGTAATTCACTTCAGAGGGGAGTTAAAAACAGAATCAAGTAACTAGGCAAGTTAGAAGAGCCTGATGATAATTTAAAGTTACTAAGGCAGTTAACACCACAAACTTCCAATAACTAGTTTGTAAAGAATATAGGAGGCATTAAGTTACCCATCTCACGTTATAGTTCTCATTTTATAATTTCAGCACAGCAGCATTTGCTAACTATAGAGTTTTATTCATATTTTAGTTTAATAAATATGACATCTTATTATAATTGATTTGGGGACATTTTCCCAGATGCAAGACATATGGAAAAAAACAAGAACAAAACACAACAAAAACCAAACAAAAAAACCCCCAAACAACCAAAAAAATGCTGCTCCACTAACTGGCCTCTTTCCAGAAACACTCTTTCCTTATATAGTATTCACTATATTTAAATAAAATCACAGGGTTTACTTTGCCATTTTTAAAGGGAAGCCAGGACCAAAAACTAAAAGACTTCATTAAGCTCAGCACGGTATTGTACCAACTGTAACACATCCTTTCCTAGCTGTTCTGCTCCATCAGAAAAGGATGCCATCCTAGAATTTCATATGGCCTTATATACAGACAGACCTCAATTTTAAGCAGCTGGAATAAAATATATTTAAGAAAAAAAACCCACAAAACTTTATGTAACTTCAGAAAACCACCACTTAGTCTAATCTTTAAAGGATTGAATATCCAATCTATTAAGCCATCTACAATCACCACAAACTTTATACTTTTTCAAGAAGACAAACAAGCAGAACCACAAGATTATTTGATATATTCTTGAGACTATTTTTTTAACTTGGGGGAAAAAAAATCAAACTGTATATATTACAATAAAATATGTAATTGTTAAGTAGTCACATTACTTCAAAAGACCTGCACAAATGTAGTGCCTGAAAAGTAGTTTAAGTATATCTTTAAGAAGAGGAATCTTGGAAAATGTAAAGTGCAAAACCAAAAAATACTCAACTGTGTATATATCCATAGCTTTGTTCAAATGATAGGCTTTTCCTAATTACTGATTCTGTATGATGATTGGGGTACATATTATTACTAAACTGAAAAGTATGACTAAGTATTACAGCATCTTATGTAATGTCAAAGAAAAATTCACAGCTGAATAAGAACTAATGAGAAATTAGATTTGTGTCCAGCTCTGGAGCCCCCAAAACAAGGACATGGACCTGTTGGAGCGTGTGTCCTGGTGTCCAGAGAAGAGTCACAAAAAAGATTAGAGGGCTGGATCACCTCTCCTATGGAAACAGGCTGAGAGAGATGGGGTTGTTCAGCCTGAAGAAGAGGATGCTCCAGGGGGGGCCTTACAGTGACCTACCAGTACCCAAAAGGGGATATAAGAAAGCTGGGGAGGGTCTATTCACAAGGTTTTGTAGTGACAAGGGGTAATGGCTTTAACCTAGAAAAGGGTAGACTTAGGTTAGACATTAGGAAAAAGTTCTTTAACATGAGGGTGATAGATCACTGGAATGGATTGCCCAGACTGGTGGTGGAGGCCCCATTCCTGGAGACATTCAAGGCCAGGCTTGACAAAGCTTTGAGTAGCCTGACCTAGTTAGAGATGACCCTTTGGATGAGATTACCTTTGGAGGTTCCTTCCAACCCAATACATTATTCTACTTACCAAACAGTAATAATGAACAGTGAGATTGTATTTCACAATGGTCTTTTTTTCTCCATATTTTTCAGGGCAGTCATCTGTCCGTCCACAGAGAACACAGACTAAAATATAGAATGATATTATTACTATGAAAATATATTCTATATATTCTAATGACTTATTATAGATCAGCTGTAGTGCAGTAGCTCACATGTCTTTTTAATCACATGCATCTTGAAGGACATTACTGGATCAAGGATAGTAGATAACCCTCTCTACTGTAAAAAGCCATAGTAAATACAGCAGAGGGTACTATCTAGCTCCTAAAAAGACAATACTTCACCAGTTCCACCTGCTGATTCAGGAGAGGGCTATCACCCCAGCTAAATTCACAAGCTGGTAGTGCTCCCAAATGAAATACTCTTCCCAAAACACCCAAGGATAATTATTAAACAGCCAACAATGAATGTGAAATGTCAAAATTGATTTTAATAACTACATTATAATCCATTAAGCAATGTAACAATTTATTTGTGTACCTATGTGATAGTCTTTGTGAAAAGCACATGAAAGGTATCCTGACTGTATCTAGTCACATGCTACCAGTGCTTTTTAAACATACACATGACTCAAAAGATTCAAGGACCTGAGACAACACTGGAGTCAACTAAAACCTTGTGGACTTCCCCATTTCTGGAGTTACTAGCCCAATAAGATACTTCCACAGACATAAATTCTTCCCTTCAATACTCAACAGATACACAGGATACATTTTCAATATTCTAACATCAAGAGCAGTCATAGTAGTGATGAGAACAGAGGTACTGTTTCAGCTTAAGAAAGTCTTGAATGACAGATATCAAACACAGCTGTGTGTTTGATTTCACAGCTGAAATCCCAATGTTAATTCCTTAAAACAGCTGCAGAAAAGACTATTTTTAAACATTTCCAATTACAGCAAACAAATTCAAGTAAGTTTACAGGTTCATTCTTTTTCATTCCTTGAGACAAGCGATTCCAACACAATTCATTCGATTACTGAAAATCCATCTGTCCTTTGAGCCCAAATAAAGCAAGTTGTAAGTTATATATATGCAGATTAAAGACTTCTATAACTGTTAAGTAAAAACCTTACTTACACGGACTTTGAATATTAAAATTATTGGTCTTACTCATCCTGAGTTCTTCTGGCTGGCTGTCATGAAAAAGAAATGTGATGTTAAAAACATATATTGCATTAACCATGACCACTAGATACTGCTTTTACATTTTATTTTATGCTGAAAAAACAACCAAACCACCAACCCAAACTCAGTAAGAATGGGAACAAAGGAATATTATAAATAAACTGTTATTGTGAGACATGGGTTAGGAAAGCAGGATACAAATATTGAGAATAATTCACAGACCAATGAGACATGTAGCAACTTTTAACTATTTTCCCAAACTATCAAATAAGATCTTCTATTTTCAAAAGAGAAAATTAACTAAAATAAAACAAAAAAATCCCATAGTGATGCAACTATGAATAGTTTACATTGTTTGGAGAAAATGCAGGATCCTGGCCTAGTCAAAAAACTACTGATCTAAGACAAATGGGAAATAAATAAATAAATAAATAAATGAGGAATCCAAAACATGGACATGCATACAAAGGAATTTTCAACATTTAGAGCTATGTATTTTACATTCTGAAATGGAGGGTAATTTAATTAGAAACCTTGACCTAACCTGCATTTCTCACAAATATCAGACACCCCTAAAAATTAGATCCCCAAGATCCAATAACATGGATATACTGGAAGACTACCTTTCCTGTGTGCCACACCACACATCCTAGCCCACCTTGGGAAAAAAGAAAAAAATTACACGTTTCTTCACCACAGCATTGAGATGATTATTCTTTCTCTAGTGCCAAGTAGAAACCTTTTAGGTACATACCTCTAGGTCTTCAACTTGCCTTCTCTTAGGAAGCTAAATAAAGCATTACTTGAATTTTGCAAGACGAGAATAGGAGTGATGGCCTGGAGATCCACCCCTGACCTCACAGTTAGGCAGACAACTTCTTCACACACACCCAATGGAGCGACCTATGACAACTCCAGTGTCCAAACCAGCGGCCTGACAGACTCTGAGCTGTTGGTATTTACAATTTTGCTGACTGCCAGGTACGAGCTTCAGGAACAAACCTCAGGCTCATCCAAACTATTGCACATCAAGTACTGCGGCCTTTTTACTTGAGTTGTAGGAAGGGAGTTGTATTGAGAAGGAAAGAAAATAGGAAGAAGTTGCAGACGTAAGACAACTGCTCTGCATCACTGCACCTTGGTAGAGAACTGGAGGAGCTGTCCATGGAAGACCTTAGTCAGAAAACGATCTGAAAGGAAAACGAAGTAAAAATAAACAGTGCTGCAAGCAAATTAGTTCAAGAGGCTCTTAAGAACACACACTGCACCCGACAGTCAGATGAAATAGTTTGCTCCAGGTTCGAGTGTTGCCAGAAACACCCTTCCCTCGTTCTAAGTGCAGGGGCAGCAAAAGACAAGCACACACAGGTCACCCCCTCTTGGGGAATTCCCAAGAATATCCAGTGCCGGTTTCACAGCCCTGAATCTCCTAGGGTCATACAGCAAAGAAACAATCTATACATGCACCTACACATTAGTAGACTTTCTCTTCACTGTGTTGCAATAAGCCCCGTCAGGTGGGTAAAGCACATATGCGGCTAAAAACAAGATAAGCACTTTCCTCCTACTTTTCCCTGACTCCAGGAAAAAAAAAAAAAAAATCTACATTAATTCCCCCCCGCCCCCGCCTAAATTCCTTATACTTCTCTCAAACCCTTGCAGGGAAGTGAACACAAAGTTCAAATTTGCAAGTTAAAAGAGAGGCGACGACAACCGCTGAGTCTCCGAGCAGAAATCCTACAGGGCTCTCCACAGGAACAAAGCGATTCCCTATCAGTCTATTTGCAAGACAGGAACACAGTATCGCCAAATGTTTACTAAAAACGAAGTGTAAATAAAACGTGACAACTTCGCCTGAATAGGCTTAAAAAAAAAATATCCTCAGAGGGAGCATTTTGGTTTTGCCAAGTTTTGTAACTCTTTGCTGCTCCAGCTACATAAGGGGTTCTTTAAGTAGTTTTTAAACTAGAGGATGGGAAAACAAAAACACACACACACCCCCCCCCAAAAGAACCCAAAGCCCAACCCCTAGAAGCAAGGTTTCAGGTGCGCGTTTTCTCTAGCATACGAACAAAGGAACCCTCCCAGACTCCCCCCGTTCACGCTGCGTGTCCTGATTTTACATCTCCCAGGGGCTCCAGCTCATCTCGCTGTTTACAAAACAAAGCCGTGTCCTCAAAGAAACCCGTCCCTCAGCAACCTCCAGCCAGGGCAACAGCAGGAGAGCTCCCGACACGTTTTCAGGATCCCCGACTGGTTAAAAATCAGGTGGCCACTCACCGTCCGAACCCCAGACAGGTCCCTACCCCGAAACCTGACCGACATCCTTTTAAAAGGCAGGACGGCCATAACAGTTTTCGTATGGAAGGCGCTCGGTCAGACGTCGTCCCGCCTCCCACCCTCCCGCGGCGAAGGCACCGGGCGAGTCTGACCGGGACTACACTCGCCCCCCGCCGGTTTTCCTCCCACAAGCGCCATAGGCAGAGAGAAGATTTCTTCTTCGTTACTCTAGGCTACCCCTTGCCTCGAAAGAGGCGGCGGAGGCCGCGGGCCGCCTGCTCCCCAAAGCAGTTTCACACTGTTCCCCAGCTCCGCTCCCCTCCCGAAGCGGCGAGGGGCTCCCGCTCCCCTGCCGCTCAGCGACTCGACACCACACCCGCCTCCCTTTGATCTTTGTAAGGCGACGCTCGCCTCCCCTAGGGCCGGCTCGGCCAACCCCGAGGCTAGAGGCAGCAGGACAAACTTTCAGGCCACTTAAGGTGTTACTTACCCCGCAGGCAGCCACGCCAACAACGCGCCCCGCGGTGGAGCCGCTCGCGCTAACTGACAGGCAATTCAAACCCCAACATCCGCCGCTGTCCCGGAAGGAGGGAGCGAGGTGCGGCCACGCCCACTGCTGCCCGCGCACGCTGGCCTTCGCAGAGGCGCTCGGCGAGGGGAGGCTCGACATGCAGGAGATGGGCCCTTGGCTGGCGGGACCGGCGGGCATAGGCCGGCTGTGTGTCGCCGGCGTGGTGCCCGGGGCCGCGGCGCTCTCCCCGTGCTATGGGCACGACTGCGACTAGGGGATAACGTCGACGTAACGTCGGCAGCTTAACTCTGTAGGGAGTCCCTGTCCTGGCAAGGGACCTGAGCTGCCCGACTGTGAGGCCACCGTACTGACCTGTGGTTCCCACAGCTGATAGGAAACCTACTTCGGCACGATTACATTTGCTACAATAAAATGGAGTTTCTCAGCTAAAACTCTTATTTTATGCTTATGCTGATGTTTTGCCCTCTAAATTCTGGTGTAATGATGGCTGCTGTCAAAAGGAAGCTTAGTCCAGTGGCTTTGGGATGTATGTGAGCCCTCGTTCCCGGTCTGCTACAGTCAGTGCAGTCCCTCTGCCCAAGGTCCAGATGGTGGGAATGGTGAGCATCCTCAGTACAGCACTCACCAGTGTCAGTAGATCTCCCACCTCATCCTCCTACAGAGGTGTGGGGGGTGTCTGCGATTCCTGGTCCAGACCTATATTCCCCTGGTTTAACTTGACTGTTGAACCTGGTGAGCTCAGCACTACCCAACACCTAGACCCAAGTCCTCTCCAGTAGTGAGGTCACAGAACACTTGCTCTGTTCACTAGGTACCCTGGCTTGGAGCTTGCTAGCAATACACACAACAGAGAGCTTACCTGGGAATGTTGTTAACATTTGGGTAAGCAAGTGTTCTGACCAGCAGCTTATGGGTCCCTGTTGTCCTGCTGTCCCTGTTTGCCTGTGCTTATTCATCATCACTATACCTTCACCTCAGCCTTTCCCTATCTTTGGCCTTTCCTCTAAAAATTCTGTATTGCATTTTTCACAACTATACAGATGCCTTAAAATATCCCATAATAACTTTGTTATTTCTTTCGTTCACATCAGTTACAAAATTCCAGTTGAGTCTCCTTAAGACTTTGGTTCCTTCAAAGGCCCATCAATGTCATAAGACTGCTGGTCTTTAGTATTGTCTCCATTACCTGCGTGTCTGGGGCTTAATTACTTCTGCCTGTTGTCCAAGTTAATCTGATCTCCTCAGAAAAGTTATTCCACATATCCTGACTTCTGAGAAAGAAGAAGGGCATCTCTGGATGCAAAACAGGGTAAAAGGTAGAGATAGACAATTGTAGATAATTATTGGTTTGATAAAACAAACATTCTTAACAAATTACATTGATTTTCCTAAATGTGCCTCAGTATGGTTTTATCCAATAACTGAGCTCCTGCCTGCTGTATGAAAAATCCAGACCAGATTTGGATTTACATTTCCAAGAAGTACTTATCTATAACCTCTCGGTCTTGCTGACTGTTCTGATATATAAATGGAAGTGTCACATTGCCAATGGGAATGACAGGCTTTAATGTTGTCTTTGGAGAGTCAGGGATTAAATCCCAGTCTGGCACATTCCAGATAAATATCCCAAGTAATGGTCTGAATAAAGAAAGGATGTTGTTGTTATTATTATACTACCTCTATCTTCTGTAACATAGATTATAACTTCCTTTGCCGTATACTGATAATTTCCAAATACTCCATTTGAATACTCCAGGATATTCCATTTTGGGTCAGCTGGTATGGTAGTAGAGTTTAAAAAATGAATATTCTAATCAGTCAGAAAAAACCTGAACATTAATTTTTATTCAGTCTTTATGACATTCATTTTAGTAAAAAGATGAACAGCTTACCTTCACTTTTTAAATTAATATTTTTTTAAAATAATGGACTCTCTTGGTTCCTTTGTTTTCACTTAACCCCTTGAAAAGTACTAGCTCACTATTTATCACAAAACACAAGGTTTTTTTTC
The DNA here is from genome assembly GCA_024611195.1 of Ceyx melanurus. Lineage (NCBI taxonomy): Eukaryota > Metazoa > Chordata > Aves > Coraciiformes > Alcedinidae > Ceyx > Ceyx melanurus. Next base: position 10,013 of record JANHGL010020909.1, read on the forward strand.
CTTGTTCTTCTCTATTATCTTTTCTGGTCTTTGTTTGAATGTTTTGATCTGAAATCACTACTTACTGTTCTTGGTGTCTTGAACTTAAACATACCACCTCTTGGCAGCAGGAATTTCCTCACAAAACAGCAATTTCAGGTCTCCTGGTACCAGGTTGCTCAGATAATAAGCAGGTATGTGAGCAGAAGTGGTTAGGGGTGATATTTCCCCTGCTGTGAGACAGTGTGGATTCACCCTGCAGAGCTCATCTGCTGCCTTCATTGCTGTGTTCAGTCTGGGTCAGGAGCTTAATGTGTCTATATAAATGCATTACCTCTCTGTTCCACTCCTTGGCCTTTCAGGCAGGACATAAGATAAATTGCTTATAATTTTTCCTTTAAATGGTTTAAATGGTGCTTCTCTGTTGATGTATCTGAACACTGTGATCCAAGATCAGCAGCACTCTGCTGAGGGCAAGGTGAAAGTGTTGAGTAGATGAACCCTGGGGGGATCAACTATGGTATTGAGGTGAAAGTGATTGCACACATTTCATTTGTTACCCTTCCTGAGGTTAAGAACTTTACCTTTCTACATATGCTGACCAGTTGTAGTTTATATATCTATGTTGGTTTAGTTGCTTGTTTATTGAGATTTTTAGGTTCATTAAAAGACTTAGAAAGTTTTTTTCTTTTTTCATCCTGTAAATAGGAGGCAGGAAAACTCCCACTTAATCATCTCCCAGTCCAAATTAACAAACTCAAGCCTGTACTGTAAATGTGCTGTTTTACTTGAATAGTTTATGTTTTGGTTTATGTATGAAATTTATATTTGTATGTTGGTTAATACTTGCCTTTCAGAAAACATTTTGTAGAATCATTAATTGCATAATTTAGGTGATGCTGATGATACTTTGTGAAATAATTGATTAAGTTGCAGCCAGCCAGCCACAGGATCTTTTCAGAGACTAAGCTACATCCAGTTTTTTAAAGGACAGAACACTGTTAGGTCTTAAAGAAAAATCATCATATGTAGCTTCTTCAGCACTCTTGTTTTCCTTTCTATAAAAAGAAATACTTTTGGTTCAGAGACATAACATTTTAACATGTTTTTTAAAGACCTTTGGGTTTAACTTTGACAATCAAGATACTGATTTTGGCTTCTCAGTCAATGGTAGAATCACCCTTCTGTGCAACCTGCAAACACTTTGATCAGTCAGACCCATACAAGACAAACACAGGTCCACTCCCACAGAAACCAATGGTGTACCCTGAGGGATTTTGTAGTTACCCTGTGATGCACAAATGGGAGTGAAGATCTCAGCTCCAGGATCCAGAATGCCTGTTGCAATTTTGTCACTTTGTGACACTTAATCTCTTTTCAAAAGATTTAGATGCTAGTATAGGAATTTCACCATGAAAGACTATTTCTGGAGCCTGACAAAAGCAGAAGAAAAATAGTGATGGCTCATCTCAGAGAAGTCTCTGCTGATGTATTTCATTTAAGTAACAGGTCGGAATGTTCAGGAGGTTATAACATCTACATTTTATTTGCCACAATAGAGAGTTTGGGAGGAAAGGGCCTATCGGTGCTCTCATGAAATAAGGAAAATCCCAGATGAGTTAACACCAGCCAAGGAAGCATTATTCACCTCAGACAAATGAGTAGAAGTCTTGATTTTTGTGTTTCTTACCAATGATTTATTTCATATTTACAGAGAAAGGAAAATTGATCTTAAATCCCTTTATTATTTCATCTCAAGAACTGAGATGAGGTTAAATTCTCAGCTCTGAAGTGGCTAAACAGCCTGAAATCTTCACTGTTTAATCATTATGATATATTCTGCACCTGAATTCAGCTGTGGTACCCTTATGTAGGCAATCTCTGTTTAATTTTATACTATCCTCCCATTCTGAGGAAGACCTTTGGAAAGCACAAGTAAGTTTCATTGAGATGTTGTCTCATAAGTGTTATCTTATTGCAGAAATTTAGAGCTGAAACTCACTACCTCAATCCATGATTATCCAGATTTCTCATGTTCTGCAAATTGCCCAAGATCTGAAAATTGGCTACAAAAAGATTAAAATTAGCAGGAGATTTAGTTCCTTGAATACGTTCTTTCTTGGATCACTATCAAGGGAGCACAGACTATTCTTTTCAAATAAGGAAATAGTTACAGATAAAGAATTTTATTATAAAATGTATAGTTTTAAAACTGGAAGCATGGAAAACTGTTCCTATTTAAAAGTCTTCTGTTTAGGCATTTTTACTTTCTCTAAGGTATGAGTATAATAAAAGAATATGCATAATGTTCAGCTATAAGACCACAGCATTAGAGCTGTGCAGTGGGGACAAAGCTCTGGGATGTAATTTAAAAGTCAAATAGAAAAGTGCCAGTACATGACATTGGTGTTTTTAATACTTTAATAAATTAAGTTTCTTACAACTCTGCTGCATCACTTGCTGTGGGGAAAAAAAAATAAATTGTTTCAGGCTCTGCAGTTATTCTGTTGATCTACATCTTATAACTGTAGAATCATAGAATCTTATTTATGAATAGTCAGAAGAAAAGTGAACTCTTACTCATATCAAACTACTCATACCATTAGTTAGATCCTGTAGAAGATGTGATAAATGACAGATCTCTTGCTTGGCTGCATTTGGCTCATATATGAAGATCTGAAGTAATTTCCAGCACCTGAAAACTGCAAAAGAAGAACTTTTTATCTCCTGTTTGTTTTGAGAATCATGTCTGGGACATAAGTAGCCTCTGAAATGTTAGCATTTTTTAACCATTTAGCTACTGAGTCACTTTCAGTTTTTTAGAGAATTATTTAAAGGCAACTATTCATCCACAGGTGTTGACAAGGACATCATGAAGAATACTGCTTTGTCCTTGAAGCACTGTATTGAGCATTTGTAATGGCTTGGGAGAATGAGTGCTGCAAGCTGAAAATTCCTTCAATCCAGTGAATTTTCACTAGTACTCATGTCAAAGGAAGATATGTTTGAGAGAGGGCATAGCTGTACAAATACCATGAATCAGCTGTGGTTCATTAAAACCAGCACAGGGTAAGTGTTCTTCTTTATCGACATGTACTATTTACACTGCTGTAGGAGAGACCACTGTCTGCCAAGTTATACTCTCTTAAAATAATAATTGGATAATTTCAACAGTCAATGATTTCCATTTTAAAATTTTAGCTCTGAAAGTACAGTTCACTGTAGTGATGATCCTTCACTCAGTGCCCTAGGTGTATAGCTGTGCAGACTATTACAAGTTAGTGATAGATCAGGCTGAAGCTGAACCCCAATCATCATGTTTATGGAATTATGTTTATTTATATCAGTTATTGATATTTTTCTCATAGCTTTGGACCAGTTCACAATTTATTGATAACTTTACAGATTATTAATACAGAAGTGTTAATGGGCTTAACTTTACGTAGGATAGAACAGTATTAGGGATAATTTTGTTGTCCTGTTGTGGAAACTCTGTAGATGAAGACTAGGCCTCATTCCTGAGCTTCACCATATTGCTTGAACAGTATTGTTGTAAAAATAGACATAAAAATTAACTTGGTTTGATGCCCACAGTCCCCCAAAGCCCCAAACATTCACAATATTAAATTGCTTTTGTTTCTAGTTCCTTTAATTCTGATCCCTGTGGACTTAATTTTCCTTTCAATGACTGTGAATACACACACTGCATCCTGGTGCATGCTGCTTTCAGAGTCTCTTGAACTTCACAAGCAGACTGACATTTGTTATAGAAACAAAAATATCCAAAAATTACTTAATTTGGATTAAATGCTTTTGAAAAATGAATTATAATCCTGGGGACTTGACCTGTGGCTTTCTTCTATGGAATAAGGTACACTACTGGGGTGTGGCAGTGTAAATGTCTTCATGCCATGATGTACACTTGTGAGGGCTGGATAAGCAGGTTACGTTCTGAAAGTCTGTCTCTTTCTATCATCTCAGCAGGCTGCAAATGTAATGGCTAAGGTGATGAGTGGCCTCAGTGATATGTCTCCCTTCTCTAAGTTATAAAATGAGAAAATACCACCTCATTTCATATGTCATTACAGTGTACATGTAATGACACATGCTCTGATGTTGACCTGAGCCAAAGATGTCCAAGAAGAAAGATTCTGCCTCCCTTGTCCTGGTTGGGGCTGGGGAGGCTGAGGTTCTTTTACATATTCTGGCACCAGCCAAAATTGTCCTGTTTTCCTCTGTATCAGCTACCTGAGCTGTAGTGTATGAAAAACAACTTTGACTTTCTTTGCAAGGTATTTTGAGCACCATTTTTGGAACAGATGTGGACAGCACTACCAAGTGATTTTCCTAAAATTTACACACTTAAGAATAGGTTTTAAAAGTGAATTACTTCAGCACTATGAAAAGTCTAAAATGATTTAATATACCAAACAAGCGAATTACAGTTGTTATCTGTTGCTGTTTCTTGAAGTGCAACAAATTAAAATCAGATCTTGGAAGAGTTTTTTACTGAAGCAGGATTGCAAGTAAAAATTACAGAAAATCACCACTAGATGGAGACAATGATTTTCTAAATTACTCTTCATAACTCGGTATGATAGAGTTGCAAAATTATTGTGATCACCGAGTTTGTTAAGTGGAATATGATAATTTAAGTAGCTCACCTGTATCTTGTTATAATTGCATTTTCTATTCTTTAAGCTTTACAATTCCATGACTTTTCACCTAATCTAAAAATATTTTTTACTATTTGATGCTGAATAACAATTTAATAGAATGATCAGATTTACAACTTCCTGTAACAATGCTCAAAATCCCTGTTCAGGCCTCTAAGTTGTTCTCATGATTCTCTTCAATCCTGTCATTTCCAAATATATTTTCAGTTCTAGAGATTTCATCTTTTTTTATTAAGTATAAATTGATAAAGAGGGTGAATTACTATACTTCTAATTCTTCATGTTTAAATAAAAATACTATTATGCACTGTTCTGAAAAGCAACTTGGAAATCATCAACAACTGTAAAATCCCAGTTGTTACATGTAAAATGTGCAAATTAATGAGCACAAAGAATCTTCTGTCAGGATACACAAACTTCGCCTTAGACCAGGATTATTTTAATTTCCAGGGTCACCTAAGTGAAATAGTATTTTTTCTCATTGCACTACTTAGTATAGTCTAGCTTCCTTATCTGAGGATAGATAGCTAGCCAAAAATTTCATTCATTTTTATTTTATAAAGTAGAACTTGCTTTCACTAAGAGTTGTCCAGCTGTGCCACCTTTCTTCCTATGAGCCATTACTAACATCACTTCTGAAGTTGTGCAGAATATACAACCGTTCTCACCTTCTTCATTTTCTGAGATTTTTGCTCTGCAGGCAGACCCATTGTGGTTTCCCTTCAATAACATTGCTCTTCTTGGACTACAAGTACCAGGCAGATTTTGAGTAATTTGTTGAAGAAAACCATTTCTGGCAAAACCAGCACGTGGCTGTACTTAAAAGGAACGCTTTCAGTACCCAGTGAATATAATCACTAGTTCAGAACCTTTTCCCAGTGCTGGATCTCTTCTAACACAGCTCTTATTTTATTTCTCACACACCTTATTTTATTTCTTCTCTTAATAACAAGAAAAAAAAAAGTAACAAAAAGTAAAATATCTTCTTACGATTTATGTTTCTATTACTAGGCAAATTATTTCATGCTTTCAGGATATCTTTATACTTTTTACCCATCTTTATTAAACTAATAAAGGAATTATTAATGAAACTGAAAATAGAAGGTAACACTTTTGGATATGCATACTATATAGTGAAAAAAAACCACAAAAAGAAGGTTATATATTATTTAAATACTATAGGAAAAACAATGAGAAAAGTGTAACTTTGAAATCTGTTGTTGTCTGAAATGATACTAAATTATAACTATTTAAAGAAAGCAGATGACTTGGATCTTTTAATTCTCATCAAAAAATGATACTGAAAACAAATCTAGAGGTTTATGTGAATGCCTTACTCACTTGCTTTTTGTCATCTTGTGTTTAGTGAAAAATAAAATTAATGTGGAAGAAACACAAACATTCCTAAGCCAAAAGCCTGTGCTTTGTTGTATAAAATCTGAGCCCTATTATTCCTTTATAGTGTTACTGTAAAACTTGATCATATTAATGCCTATCTATTGGTAGCTTTTTCCATTCAGATTGCTGAAAGCCAGACCAAGAATTTATCAAAATACTGCTAATTATTTTTGGTCAAGTATTGTCCAAAGCACAATTATTTTGCAGACTAAATTAATGTTCTTTTAATCAACTACTGCTGCGGGGCCTTCAGTTTAAAAATGCACAGTATAATTACTTTCAGACATAATGATGTAGCTAAGATTTTAATAGTTTGTGGTGTCTTTTCACATCCAAACAAGTAAATGGGTTTATGCAACAATTGTGTTGAATAAAGGTCACATACTAGCAAATGAAATGGAACACAGTAGAATAAGCAATTAATATAGAATCTTAATTTTGTAAAGTTTACAAGGATTATTTTTTAAAGCCTGTGTAGGCTCAGAGTCTTCTATGTTGTGTATCTGTTAAGATAGCTATCTATTGGAATACTTTGTTTCACTATCCAGTTAATTTCAGAATTATACCATATGACGTGTTTGCTTTATGCATTCATAGCTGTTATCAAGAACTTTAATGGATTACTAACCCCCACTATGAATAAAGCTTTTTCCTTTGTAAAACTGGAAAGATATTGTAGAATAGAAGCAAGAAGAGATTTTACACCTCCTCTTGTCAGTCTGAATGATTCACTAGTCATGGTAGGCTGTATGCACTATATCAATACAATTAAATAATCAGTACCTGTAAGTTAAATCACTTCTCACACCCACTAGAAAAATATGACAATAAAGCTATTCCCATTATAGTTTTCTTTTTTCCATCAAAAGTAATTACATGTAGTTTAGAGACTACAGCTACAAGATATTAAAAGATACCTAAAACTTCTTTATAGGTAATAAACTAAAAAAGAAGAAAATATACATTTCTGTAGAAGTACAGCATGTAATTTTTACAGGGACAAGACACTGAGAGATAGTAAAGTATCTTTTGTTTAATTATAGGCCCTGTAAATGCTATTGGGATCATAGGCAAACAGTATTTTTGACTTGAGAACTAACTATGTGATGCAGTAGTTATAAAATGTACATATAAAACTTTTTTTAAGTGAAGCATTGGTTTAACACAAACTAACTAAGTAGGAAGAAGCTGCTTATTCTTACTATGAGTTTCATGGCTAGATCTTATAATAACCTGCACTGAGTTTTGTCAGCTCAAAAGCTCTGCTAATTCCATGTAAAACCTGTGGTCCTTATATATCTCTCTACATCTAAGTAATGCAGATAAAAGGTAATGTTGTATTTGAGTAATGAGTACCTAAATAACGTAGCTTTTTTTTTTGCACCATGAACATCAGCTTACAAAACAAAGCATTTTAGAGGAGCTCTAGGTGTGAAACATAGATGTTGAGTCTACACAGATAATAGAATCAGGCATTAGTATTTTGAGGGGATTTACATGCATAAAAGGGCATTATATATATTATATATTGTCTTTTGGTAACTTAGGTGGCCATTTTAATGAAGGAAATAATGAAAACTTAGAAGTGATACAAGTGACCATCAATGAAGAAAAGTTAGACAAAGCAACAAAAGGGGTTTTTTGAGGCTTTGGGAACAGACAGCATTATTAATATTGATAGTCTTTGGGAGAAGTTCTTTGGACTGCAGGAAGCTGCCAGTCCTGTGACATACCATGTTAATTCAGGTATGCATAATCACCCTTTGTTCCTCTATAACCCACATGTAGTGGCGTTCTGTAGTAGGGGACTGTGCAGGGATGGAAGAAATGAACAAAGAAAATGCTGAGAATTTATCTTCATGTCTCTTAACAAAAATTACCTGGCAGTAGTTAGGAATTCTCTCTTCTGAGGTTCTCACTTCTGCTACTAGTCTGGCAGCGAGATTCACAGGAGTGTCTTCACCTGCTCTGCACTGATCGTACTCATTAGGACAAAAAGTGTTGCAATGAACATCTTGGGGTGCCACAGAGAAGGTTTTTCCCACAGCTGAAAGCAGCTTATGACTTTTTCCTTCACTTTTTGCATGTGTGTGGAGAAAAGTGCTTTTCCCAAAATTGATACAGATGGCTCAGTTACCATTTGACATATCCCGGGAGAAGGCAGTGAAAAAGAGGTCTGCTCAGTTCATCAGCTATTACCTTGCAGAATAACTTAACAGTAACTTAAACTGTACCTGTTAAGTTGAAACACGTGCAATTACCCTGAATCATTGTGGTTGGGTAGGGATGTTAAATACATAAGGTTGCTAAAACAAGTTATGTGAAATGCTGGCAAGATTTGCTGGAGTGTATACTCCAGAGGGTTGGAGGCAGAGGGTATGCTGCCTTTACAGGCCAGAGAAGGGTATGAGCTGTAGCTACAGTGATCCATTCAGTTAACATGTGTGAAAGTTTAGCAGCCCCATGACCAGGCCTGAGCACACATTTGTCTTTCATGCCAGTGCAGCATTCCCCCCAGCAGGTACACTGTAGCTGTGGCAGCATGGGTAGTCCAGGGAAGCAGTCCTAAAAAGACAGATCAGACAAGAAAACAGACTGTAATTAGTAAATTTTGTGAATGCAATAGTATATGCTGGGCAAATGGCAGTGGGCATCCGTTTCTTTTATGTTGGCAGATCTCTGCAATATCCCATTTCCTGGAGTGGTTTAAATTGAACTTTGATCTTGGGATAGTTTTTAAATGTCATGATTTTTTTACAGTATTAGGTGTGACCACATTTCCATCAATACATGAGTCATAGCAATATTTAGATCCTTACTCAGCTGAGTGCTCTGCTTATAATATTTAAGCCAATTATTTCCTATTTGAGACAGAAAAAATGCTGTGAATAAATCTGCTATGCAAGTCATGATTCTGTTGGGTAGATCTTTGCCTTAATCTTGCAGTTTTATATATCTGCTATTTCTCGTGATGCTTGCCAAAACTCAAGGTATGTCCTTATATGTTTGAGCCATATTTCATAGATGTTACCTTACCTTTTTTTTTTATTGAACAGTTAATATAAGCAGAGGGGTACAAGTTAAGGTTTTTGCTGGAGTGCTGACTGTTAAGTTTTCCAAGAGAAAAACATCAGTGGTATTATATATGATTTTAAGATGCGCAGCACTGGTGATATTTATGAACACATGGTAGGTGTGCATAAATGAGTATGTTTGTGTGCATGTGAAGTGGCATTTATTGAAGAATCTGAGATGGGTTGTCATGGAGATTAAAGGCTTTGAAATGCTATTCATTGGTATCAGTCGTGTTTGCTGGGCACAAGGATTGTAATTCCATTACTTTGAAACTTTCATAGTAAAAAGTTACACTTTTACCTGTATTGCAAAGGCTACTCTAGCAGGCTTAGTAAATACAGATGTGATAAGCACATTCAACTTAAGCAAAATAAACTGTGATCTATTTTTAATCTCCATTACAACTTCAGTTTCTAAGCCATTAAGGTACTTGTCTTAACTGTGTAGTGTTTCAGGCTTTTATAAATTGGTATAAAATTGTCAGCTTCTTCAAACCTTTCTGCCCCCTGTCAAGAAAAAAAGTTCTGGTCACCAGTAAGTGAAAATATTTTCTTTAGGTGGAAATAGTATAGAAATGGGAGGCATTAGATATGCATTGCTAGCATTTTACAGTATTATATAAATTTTCAGCTTTCTCTGTACTAAAAGCTATAAAATTTCAGACTTTTTCCATAAGTTATTAGAATAAAAACATAGACAAATTCACCTTTAAAGAGCATTGTTTTCTGCATGAGATAATTGCTGTGTTGCAGTTAGTATGGTTGGTTTTTTAACCATTAAATCAATGAAAATGCTGCAACAAATGCTGCATATGTACACAACATCACAATCTGAGCGACTAATGCAGTTTTTGTAAGTCTTGATGTGATTATTAACTAGAATTATATATATTTATATTTAAACTGACACTACAGAATTCTTTTGAGTCTTGACAGATAAGTGGAATATTTAAACGGAGTAATTGTAGTTACCAGACCTCCTGGGATTAACCTGCTGGAAAGAAAGAAACGTTTTTCAAAGAGAAAAATGAATTTATAACATGGAAAAAAAAAAAAAGCTAAAAATGAGGTTATGGTGTGTGTGCCTGTTTATAACCATTCAGGAGAAAAATATGTTTACATGGAGTCACTAATATGCATAGCAATATACTTATACTTAATGATAGAGGGCTTTTGAATATAACTTAAGAGTTCTGTTTCCTGGAGTAGAATAAGCCATACTGACAGGAAACTTGGCATTTATTGGATTTTTGGTGCACTTGTGTTTAGGAATTGATTCTATGCTACTTACATTTTCTTCAGGAATAACTCTTACTGAAGTCAACAAGCTCTATACCAATATAGAAAAAATACATCCGAAAGAGAAGAGTATCAACCTCTCTCTCTGCGACACAAACTACTTTTGGATAAATCACATGCTTTCACTTATTAGAAGGATGTATTCTCTCAGGCATACTCAGATATTCAATTAGAGTAATTTGTTCAATGACAAACATTGCCTGCTGAGCTTTCCTGAACCAAAGTTGAATAGAATCACAGAATCACCACATAATTTAGGTTGGAAGAAAATTTTTTGAGGTCATGTGGCCCCACTCAAAGAAAACCTAACTTAAATAAGTTACTCAGCACCTCGTTGGAGTTCTGCGTGGTAGCTATGCCACAACTTCTCTGGGAAATCTGTTCTGTGGTTTGACTATGGTGAAAATATTTTCCCTAATATCTAAGTGGATTTTTCTACGTTGCAATTTGTGTCTACCAACGCTTATCCTAGGAGTTTGGCTCTTCCATACTGTTCTAGTAAGTAAAGACTGCAATAAGATCAGTAAGATCTCCCCTTTGCTTATTCTTAAGACTGAATGAACCAACCCACTTCTTCTGGCCCCTTGCACACCATGTAGCCTCATGGCTGACTGGTATAGACAGTATCCATAGAGACTGTGGTGGACTGGTAAGAACAGAACTAGAAAAAAATCAGGATTAAGTGGAAAGAGTTTTTTTTTCAGGAGTGACTAAGTAGGAGACCTGGAAATACTCTTACTTCATGTCAGGTGTGTGTCTAATGCAAAATATAAATGCCATCCATAAGGTGACAAGGAAAATTAAGCCGTAAGAACATAAAAATTACAGGTAGAGAGAAATTTTATGTTCATAGGTATAGAAATGACAATTCATTATCATCCTAGGTACTTCATTATCTACAGCATAAATAGAAGTAAAGCATGTTATATAACAAATCTATTTCCTTACATTATATTATTTCATCACAACTTCTACGTTACATATAATAATGTATTTTTTAGTAATTTAACATATTTCTACATCATGCATGCTTGAATCAGTCAGGACACCATAAGTAATTATATTTTTCTCCTAAATACTCCAGGTTAATAAAATAATGCATGACTAAGATGAAGTGAAAATCACCCATGATCCTTTTATCTTTTTGTTACATGCCATTTAGAAGCTAAACCCCAAAGTTATTATCATTGCTTTTCCTGTAACTATGATTTATAGGAAACTTCAACTGCTATTATTAGGAAAAAATGCTGTTGCTAGTCTCCTCTTAGGAACAAAAATTTCTCATGTTTTTTCCCCATAGTAGATGTATTCAGCCTTTACTGAAGGCTACGCTTGTCTACAGTAGTACCTGCTGTTATGCTGTTTGGTCACTTTCTCCCCTTACCCAGACAGAAAAAGAGGCTTCCAAAAAATATGGCTACCCTATAAATTGCTGCAGTGAATCATGCAATTTGTTAGATAAATATAAGCCTTTAATTGCAAAACATTTGGCCAACTTTTTCTTGAAAATTATAACACGCAATTCTACCAGATTTAACCTCTTCTGGCAGCTAAACGACACACAGCCACTCACTCTTGCCTCACTCCACAACCCCTCATGTGGGGTGGAAAGTGGAATTAGGAGAAAGGAAAAAAAAAAGGTGAGGGGTTGAGATAAGGACAGTTGAATAAAACAACACAGAAAACAACAGTACTAACGTTAACACTGGTAAAATGATAATTAAAACAAGTAATAGAAACCAGAAAGGCTCTACCTGTGTCCAGGATGCCAACTTTCCCTGCTCCACTCATTTTGAATCTACAAAGAAGCTGAAAACAACTACCCCAGGCCCTTATATAGGGGCATGAGTCAGTATGGTATGGTATGGAATATCCCATTGATTTGTCCAGTTGTTTACCCTGTCTGTGGCCCCTTGCAGCTACAGCCCCTCCCAATTGCTTGGGCCAGCAACTGTTTGTGATTAACCTGAACCAAACACAGGGCAGAATGATTACATGCCTAAGTGTATAATGAGTGGATCCTTCTTTCTTAGCTTCTCCCTAGGGTGAAATTTAACTGTGCATTCATACACTGTGTTTTGGTGGAGTTATTATTTTTACATTTTTTTATAATATTTATGAGAAGGTGCCTTAACTGCAGAATATTATCAGAATGGAGGATGTGGGGGACAGAGAATTAGAGAGCAGAACATTATTGCATATCTTGGTAACTATCCTTTTAATCCTGTCTCAGCCTATATAACCACAATGGGGCAGAAGGAATCATAAAGACCTGTTTCCCCTGTTTAATGAATCTACGTGTGATTCTACAAAGCAAGGCAAACATTGAAATGCTTAATTCTTGGGAGCTCTGCTAGACAGTGGAATCTTCTCAGGTGTCTGGAGGAAGGTAGGTTGTGTCATCCCACTTGATAGTTGTTGTAGGGAATTATTTTTCAGGAACTACTCATGGTAGAGCCAAATCAATTTGGAAGATCTGCAGCATTGATCTTTGTTATTCAAGGAGAATGTACTGCTTACCAAATGAGAGGTGATGGATGTGTTTATGACTTCCTCTTGTTTGAGGTCACTCTACACAGCTATTAATTCTTCATTGGAGATGAGACACTAGGCAAGTATGGGAGTCAAAGAGTTAAAGGTTGCATATAGTTCTGCAAGATATCTGACTGCCCAGCACCTATATATTAAAGAAGCTTCAATATGTTTAGTGTCTTTTTCTATTTCTGTATTTTTGTCTTTTGTATTGTCACTGTGAAAGAAATGTAAGATTGTAGGAAAACTAAGTATAATCTTTAGTTAAAACTTAATAGATGCATCCTTTTCCCCACTCTAATCTTTCATGTTTTACTGAATATTGGGAGAATAAAAAGACAAGGAAGAGAGGGAAATATTTGCCTAATATGAAAGAGAGTTACAAAATGAGCATTCAACTTGAAGAGAATGTCAGGGAACAACAGTACCTTATACTGCACTCTGAAAAATTGTAAAAAGTACAAAGGTTCATAACATATTGTAAAGAAAATTCTTTAGAAATTGCTCCGTTATCTTGGAGGTAACAGACGCACCATATGCTGTGTCTGGCAGTTGCTATGGCAACTACTTAAAAATTTAAGCATGGGGAAACTATTGCCTAAAATCTCCAAGACTTGGGGCCAAATCTTGCATGATGCTGAGCACCAGGGGAGAGTAAAAAAAGACATAAAGGAATTATTAAAATACCTTTCTCTTCAGCTCTTGAAATTTTATCTTGAAATACTTCTTATTTGTTTCCAGAGATGGCAAGCCCTGGACTCCTGAGAGCACTGAAAAAAGGATGAATGAGGCAATTGAAATATCTTAAATTTAATACCATGCAAATTATTTGCAATGAAAAATAGGAAAAACCTATTTGCTCATAGTGGCATTTTACATAAAATTTGTGATATTTATCTGAATGTTTTCTTGTCAGTGTTTTATGTGTTTGTTCTTGCCTAGAAGTCAAAGAATAGTAAAATTCTTGAAGGAAGTAGATAGGAAAGTAATATATCTTAACAATCTGTCGGTACCTATTAAAAATTAGCATACACAGATTTCTTTCTGTGGGAAAAAAATGCTTTAAATAATGTTTGCACTATCCCACCAGCAGCTTGCACTTAGGAGGCAAAAAAGAGACTTAAAATATCAAAAAAGGATGTTTCCAAGGAAAAATCAGTGCAACTAAAATTAAGAAGATTTTTTTCATCTTCAACTAAAAAGGCCTGTTAGGCTATGGTACGATGAATGCTGTTACAAACAGGTTTGGCACCTCAGTAACTGAATTTTTGTGATCACAAGTTCTATCTTGCCCACATGCATTCTACAGGGTCTGATAGGGGTGTCTGAAAAAGTGGACATAATTTAGCCAGAATACAAAAGTTGTGTACTGTAGGTCTTGAAACTACCCATACAAATTGCACAGTGTGGCCTGGAGTTATTCAGTAATGGTCTGGTCCAAATACCACTGAAAACAGTGGTATTCTCTTTACAGTCATCCCCAGACTTTGTTTGAGGCATTGCCCATGCTGTTAACCTTATGTTCATACATATCAGATCAATCATTACCAAAAATGTCTTGTGGTTTGAACACACATAATGTAACACTTTTTTTTTTCTTTTTAAAGTAAATAATTACTTTAAAAAAAATATATATTTAAAAATATTATTTTCTATGAGATCCTTGAAAGAAGTTTTAATTGATCTCAAGGGTATTTATCTTAAGTTATTAGGTCACACTGGGGTGAGAACTTTCTCTAAGTTCCCCCTCCAAAATAATGCACCCTTAGAGCTGTTATCTTTGACTTTTGGCTCTCATAAACTGCCACAAAATTGTCAGTGCTATTATTCACCAGAGAAGGTGTTTCATCTTCAAATCTAGTGTAGGCACTAGTCAATTAGTGACGGCTGAGTTACATTATTTACATTACAAAGAAAATATGTGTTTTAAATGCACCTTGTTCAACTACACAGTTCATTATTCTGTTTTCCTCACTTTGTCTGCTACTCATTAATGAATGCACCTTAATTTAAAAATTGTTTGATCAAGAAAGGTTAAACTGACTTGCAGGTAATGTGACATTGACTAGATGATGAAAATAGCAAATAAGTTCCTTATCTGAGAAATGATTAGATTGTAGGGATCTGAAATGAGTAACAGAGATTGGAAGAAAGTGAGAAAAGGGCTTCATTTCTGGCTACCAATCCTGTTCAAGTTTTGGGCATGGAATTCTAAAAAGATCAGGACTGGAGGAGACTGGATTTAATCTGGAAGAACCACCTGTTAAAATCATAGCTGGTTTCTTGTCCTACTATTAAAAGTTGTTTAACATCTTTTATTCTGCTGCTTCTTCTCTGAGGAAATGGTGACCAGACCCTTTTCTGTTCCTTGTCCACCCAGGTTTGGGTCTGAAATTTACCGTGAGAAACACAGACTTTGCTGACTGCTTAGTTTTGTCTCTGTTTCTGTACTGTCTGACCTTCTAGAAATGTCTAATATTTTTTTGGTAGCCCGTTTCTGAAGGGGATTAATTTGATTTCACCATAGATCTGAGAATTTTGGATGCCACGTTAAGGTATTTGCTTGCAAAAGCCGACCTGCTGCTGAGTATACATTAAGGCATTGATGTTCACAGTATAGCTGATAGCTGGTGGAAATGAAATAATCTGTATCGACACATTTGGAAGTTTCACATCTTTTTCCACTTAACATGCTAACGTGATAATTGCTAGACTGATGATTTTTCCAGTGACATGTCTCCTTTTGTCAATATTTAGACCTGTGTATAGAAAACGTATCTATCACACCTGGCTAATTTTCACTTAATTTAAAAAATAAATGGAAGATGTTTAGTTTGCAGGGTTAGCAGAACAAAAAAAGGTTTTTATAAACATTTTTCTTGAAACATTCTTTGAAGGATAGGAGAAGATAATGAGAAAAAGATGCAAAGTCTGGCTCAAATGAAGCTAGATTCCATGAAACAGTCAATTATTTTATAACCTGTAAAAACACATAGTGTTTAGTATGTAGCTGATGTGATTCTGTATCTCACTGGACATTTGTTAATTGGATTGAAATACTGAATCTCAGATCTTTATTATTCAACCCATTCAGCTAGACTTCTATCATAGCATTTGTTTGATGTGTGTGTGATGACTTCCACTATTAGTGATTAGGTAAGAATTTGTCAGTGAAGAGACATAGGCTGTAGTATTTTGTGTATCCCAAAAGAATGAGAAAACTGTATCAGCCTTAGTTTTCTTTAACTTGGGTGATTTTTTTCATAGAATCATTCAGGTTGGAAAAGACTCTTGGGATTATCAAGTCCAACTATTACCCCTACTGTACAAAGTTCACTACTAAACAATGTCCCTCAAGACCACATCCAAATGACAAACGCATCCAAGGATGGTGACTTAACCACCACCCTGGGTAGCCTGTTCCAGTGCCTGACTACTCTTTCTGTGATTTTTTTTTTCCCTAATTCCCAGTCTAAACCTACCTTGTTGCAGCTTGAATTTATTCTCCTGTTCTATCACTAATTACTTGTGAGAGGAAACCAGCACCAATGTCTCTAAAATGTCCTTTCAGGTAGTTGCAGAGAGTGAAGAGGTCTCCCCTTAGTCTCTTCTTCCTCAAACTAAACAGTCTCAGCTCCTTCAATTGTTCTTCATAAGATTTATTCTCTAGGCCCTTCACCAGCTTTGTTGCCTCCTCCGCACTCGCTCCAGCACCTCAGTATCTCTCTTGTATTGAGGTGTCCAGAACTAGACACAATACCCAAGGTGTGGCCTCACCAGGGCTGAGTACAGGAGGACAGTCACCTCCCTACTTCTGCGTCTCACATAATTTCTAATACAAGAAAGGATACCATTGTCTTTCTTGACCACCTGGGTACACTGATGGCACATATTCAGCCTCTTGTCAGTTAGAATCCCCAGGTCCTTTTCTACCAGACAGCTTTCCAGCCACATTTCCTCAAGCCCTTAGCTTGGGTTATTGTGGCCCAAATGCAGGACCCGACACTTGGCCTTGTTGAAGCTCATCCCGTTAACGTGGCCCACTGATCCAATGTATCTGAGTCTCTGTAGTGTCTCTCTATCCTCATGCAGATCAACATTCCCACCTAATTTAGTGTAATCTGTAAACTTACTAATAATACAGTCAATGTCCTTATCAAGGTCATCAATAAATATGTTAAACAGAAATGGTCCCAACACTGACCCCTGAGGACCACCACTTGTGACCTGCTGCCAGTTGGATTTAAATCCATTGCCCACCACTCTTTGGACCCATCCAGCCAGTGCTTGATCCAGCAGATCATATGCTCATCCAGGCCATGAGCAAGAAGTTTTTCCATAAGAATTCTATGGGAAACAATGTCAAATGCTTTTCAAAAGTCTAGGTAGACAATATCCACAGCTTTTTCCTTGTCCACTAGTTGGGTTATCTTTTATAGAAGGAGATCAGGTTTGTACAGGCACGACCTACCTTTCATAAACCCATGCTGACTGGGCCTCTCTATGGCTTGCAATGGCCCTCAAGATGATGTGCTCCATGAACTTCCCTGGTACCGAGGTCAGACTGACAGGTCTGATCCTTAACAGGACTGATCCTCAGGAATGAGTGTGACCAGACTAATCTTCAAGAATAGTTGTCATGAGCATGGAAGGAATCAATCATTATTTTGAAAAGTCAAAGTACAACAGTGTCTCGCAACTGTGGTGTTCTACCTATCGGGTTGGAGGGTTGATTCTATCTTTAATAGCATCACTTATGTTGAGAAGAATTGTGATCACCTACTTAAAGCTCTTAGTCTATAATACTTAAATAGTTTTGCTTTATTGTGGTAAACACTGATATTCCAGTCACATGACATGAATTCAGTCATGGTCAGCTTTTACTTAATCTGAATGGTTATTATATATTATGTGACATAACAGGTGTTTCACAAGGTTCTCAGTATTACACCTATGATATATCATAACTTTTGGATGTCGTTAAGTTAGTTAGGTTTTTATTTCCCACCCTTTTTTTCTTCAGATAATGAGAACCCACCTTTTGGTTTTGCATTTGCAACCTTTTGTCTCACAATCTGAAGGACAACTAGTATTCCAGAAATATGCTACTGTGATTTTGTAACATGAACCTACAGATAAAAGATGCATAATTCATACTTTTTTTCCGCCAGGTCATCATAATTCGTAATCCTTCTTTAATGATAATATATTTCCAGTATCACAAATATATCAACTGAAAAAAACTTTTGTCTTGTGCATTTTTATGATATCCAAGAATCTTTTTCTGCATTACCACAGTCATAATAACAGCTTTTCTTCTGATTACATAAACAAGAAGTGTAAAGAAATTTTCAGAATGCCAGTTACTTGAAGAGATCAGGATTACAATAGGTTTGTATCACGTGACAGTGCTCACAAAATTCTGGAGCCATAAAACTAAACTGCAGCCAATGTTTTATGCCAAATGGCAAACATAGCCATTTTTCAGATTTCATCAGTCTTGTGATACAAGATCTCTTTCTGTATGTTCAGCTGCTAAAATGATTTGGACAGAGGGGAATCTGAGGATTTGTTTTAATAAAAATATAAATTCCTAGACTTCATGTTTATATTAAAAAAACCCCCATGATTTAGATTCACACAATAATTTTAAAAATGAAAAGTAAATAAAATTCTAAAATGTATCATTACATGCATATTTAAAAATTATTATCATTTTAGTCCCAAAGCAAAGGGCAGGGATTTTGTTATTATGCTTGAAAAATTGTGGTTGATAATGTGAACCAGGGCATGATTTTACCAAATCTATGCCATTTTTGGTACTATCAGATTTCTATATGAGTTTGTCCTGTAGCTGTATTTGCACAGAAGGGGAGCACTAGGACTCTGGTAGGGACATACATAAAATCAGCAGACACTAGCTTTGCCTTAAGACTAGACAGTGTTATAATCACTCTCCACAGCTTTGGGAAACAAGAGTCTTGGGTTTGCATTTAAATCTGTTTGGCAATATGCACTATGTCTCCCAGCCACTTGGCTATTTGTAGAATTTGCTGTATTCATGGGGTTTGAAATACTTTAAAACAAATTGAGCTGAATGGGGATCTTAAACCATTTCCTGATTGGTGTGTCTTCTTGCCCCTAATGTGCCTTTCTAGGTCTTAGTTATTTCCTTTTCATAAAAAAATAATTGCTCTTAAAAAAGTCTGGTTGGATTTCTTTTGTAAAGAGAGTCAAACTGAGGAGCTCTAGGCAGATTAACTGGACTGCTTCGTTTAGTAGGCTCCCCGAGCTTTGAAGAATGCTTCAAAAAGTATGGGATAAAGCTCTTTTTCTTCCTATTTTTACATGGCCTAACAACTTCCCAGTCTTTTAATTTGCTGTCCTGTTGCATTAGAGTTCATTATCTTTGTGCTACAGTTTAGTAATTCTGCCTGAGTTTCTATCCTTTCTTCTGAGTCCCTGCTGAAAATGGCAATACGAGTAACACAGCAGAAGCTTCTATACAGACAGAAGATATAATGAGAACAGTGCTTCTCATGGGAATTAAATGCTGCATCACAGGGTTTCAATTGCAAATATCTGCCATGGAAAAGCATGTTTAAAAGTGCATTCAGATTCACTGTTTAGAGTCACTTCACTTCTGTACTATGCCTGCAGTTTTCAATATATAAAACTAGGGTTGCAGTTGAAGTTGGTTGAGGATTCGAAGTCCAGAAGAAGTAATTTTTTTACAACTGTCACAGTTTAGGGTCAGGGCAGCACCCAGACTAATAATAGATGCTCTCTTTTAATCCCACTCCCTCCCCAAAGGGGAAGAGAAAAGGAATAAAGGAGAGAGACTTAGTGATTAGAAAAAGAAACTAGAACAATTTAATGAAAATGAAAATAATAATGAAATATATACAAATATGTACAAAACCAGTACTGAACCCAACACCCCTGATGGTAATTACGTCACCATCACTGATGCTGTTGTTGGCAAAGGGTGAGTCCCAGACTGGGCCCCACAGCAAACGGGAGCTGTGTTCAGGAGCTGGATTCTGGCACCGGGTTCAGGAACACACCGGTCGGGATAAAAGGCAGTATAGACAGGGTCCTCCTTGGTGCTCTGAGGGGGAGAACCCCCTCAAGAGAGGAAGAAGGCCAACACCCCAAGCTGAGAGCCTAACCCACCAACTAGCTTGCTTAGCCTGCCAGCTCAGCTTGTGTGCTTTTCTCTGCACCCGTTTTCCCCCAGAGTGAGAGCCAGAGTGACCGAGAGTCAGAGAGACTCTCTGGACTCACAAGCTGTCTATACTGGATATGACGTCTATGGGCTGGAATACCTCGTTGGTCAGTTTGGGGTCATCTGTCCTGTTTGCTCCTCCCTGCAGGTGTGGTCTTTGACTTTCTGCACCCCTCACTGCGATACACAAGTTCTAGCAGTGGCCTTGGTATCCTTGGTAGTAACTCAGGTGTTATCACTGCTAGAAGCAGACACTGTCTGCAAAACATACTGCTAACTTGAGAAAGTGTAGGTAGAAAACCTGAGCTGAAAAGTAAAATCACTGAACAGAATTTGTTCAGTTCTCACTCAAACCAGGACAACATAATAAAAGGTGGGTAGGAGAGTAGTGGATAGTTCACACATGAAACTTCTAATTCAGTAAAATGACTAGCTATTGTAATAACTATATGTAGTTACAGTTACTAACCAAAAACCAAAAGATAGACTGTATAGGAAAAATGATAGGCCTCTTGTATGAGATTTGTTCCCTTTGGCCATCGAAGGATCTTCCATCAACTTTTTTTTTGCCTTTTTTAATATAAGATTTTGGAAAAGCTTAAAATGTTAATGTAGGTATTTTTTTCTTTTAATGACAAAGAATGCAAAACTTCTAGAAAGGTAATCTTAACTTTCAGAGAGATCTTGTCAGTTCTGTTGATGTCAGTATCAAAAGAAGTTAATAATTATCTGAAGAAAACACATTTCTCTTAGTTACTTTCTCACACAAAATTTCTCAGGTTAATCATAGAAGCAGCTCTGCAGGAATATGTACCGTACACCTTCACTTTTGCAGTTCATTGTCTAAATGCTACCAAGATTCATAGAGGCAATTATAGCATTATACCTTCTCTGGCATGACTAAACTTAGGTTTGATAGGCTGCAAAGAGAAAAACCTAGTAGTTAACTTAAACTTATATTTCTTGTACAATATAATTATGCCAAAGTAGTGGGTTGCCTTTTTTATATCTATAGGTATATGTGTTTGGTCATCTTGTATATCATTTAAAGGGGACTATAGCACATGTCAAAGGTGAAGAGGTAACATGGAAAATTGTGAGTGAATTTCACTTCTGTATGATTAGTATTTATTTGAGAGAAATAGGCTTCAGGATTACTATTACATTTCATGAATTCTTCAGTTAGAATGGGCTCTATTCTGTAAAGTATTGGTCCTGATTTTGATTTGGACACCACTTCTAAACTACCATTAACTCATGAAGCCCCTGGTGGACTTCCTGATGTGAGTTTAATTTCTAACTGAATTGCCATCAAGATCGGTTCTGAAAATCATCTAGATGCTGAAAGAAATAAAAATGCCTTACTGCAAACAAAGCAGTGATCATTCTTTCTTTTCTATAAGGAATAAAATAAATCCTAGTACAGTAGTGCTCTTTGGATTGTCTTTAAAATTTCCTTCAGAATGTAATAGGATAAGCCTCTCTACAACTTCCTGTCGTTGAGATTGTGTAGAATGATTCAGACAATATCATCTTCAATTGCTTAACAGGAACAATTAGCAGAATAGTGCACAGCAATATTAATTAATTTATTTATTTTGTTCTGTTTTTGAGATTTTTTTTAAGGTCTTACAGCTTTTAAAAGGCATGTCTTTTGCTCATTATGTTTCTTTCAAAGCTGCATCCATGAAAAGTAAAAGGAGCTTGGAAATGCTAGGAATTCAAAATTTCTCACATACTAATTTGTTCTCCTTTGGATTTTTTCATAAAGACAAATCAGGCAGCACATTTCTCTGCCTGAGTTTCCTCAGCTGGAGAAGGAGGGGGAAAAAAAGAAGCTGTGCTAACTCCCACAGATATTGGAAGGATAAATGCATTTGATAGGCTCTCATCTAAAGAAACACAAGGTTAATTCTGGAAGCTAATTCTTGGAGCTATGCTGTTGTATAAATCTAACCTTGGTATTATTCAGCGCTATGTTCTAAAAAACACCACACTTTTTTTCCTCTCTCTCTTTTTTTTTTTTTTTTTTTTCAAATAGTACTGCACCATAATTACAATTGCTGTAGAGGCAGGAGCTAAGCAATTAAATTCCCCATAGGTGTCGCATGTAATTGTTCCTAGTGAATCAGAAGATTAAACATGGCAACAATGCACAGCACAAGGTAGCCTAAACTCAGTTTTTCCTGCAGAACTGCAAATTGTAGCAAATCAAAAGACTGTTCTCCTTAATTACCACTGTATGAGGCATCAAGCTAAAAGCAGGCTCACTCTGTAATGTTTTCTATACAACTACAGTATGTACATACAATGCAAGCCTTTATGCACCACCTAATAGACAATATTATACACACAATTATTGCAAACTTTCATTTTACAGGCAGAAATCACTGGTGAGCCTAGGACATTGGCCTCTCAGCTTCCCCAGCAAGCAATGTGTTGACTAAACTAAGGGAACAGTTTTACTTCCTGAAACCAGTAGAGACTATTTATACTTAAACACATTTCTTCACAACTTACAGCATGGTGTATTAGGTGAGAGTTTGTGAGCTGAACTGGCTGCAGTCTCTGTGAGTTTGCAAGCTGAAGCTTGTGCAGTACTTCACCAAGTTTACACAATTTCTCTCTCTCTTTATGCTGAAATAATCTACCCTGCTGACCAAAAGTCCATTTGGGACTTGAATTCAAGTCATCAAGAGTCAAAGAGCTGAAACAAACAAACAAAAAAAGGGGTTTGGGGGAAGAAATTGTCACTTGTACATTAAAGTCTGATCATTTTTTTTCGAGTCAAAATTAGTATCAGTGAAAGCTGAAATGTCTGTTATTACCCTATCCACCATTTTTTCCAGGATTTTATGTAGGTTCCTGTCATTATTTCTTTAATCAGCTTTTCAAGTGCTGTAGGGCAGCAAGCTATCCCAGTAATGAGTTTCTTCCTTTTGTAGGTTAACTGCTTGTTGAGATTTTCATTCAATTGGAGAAAACATCTTGCTCTTTGACATGTTTTTACTGATTATCAGGGTTACTGGATACACTGTGCACTGAATTTTAATTGTCATCAAGCTATATATTTTTAGGGAGAAAAATGGGAAGTACGTTTCATTAAATCTTTGGGAATTCAAGTTCTGTCTTTGAGAAGAAACTGATTCACACATCGGAAAGAGATTATAAATCAACCTTACCATTTATGAAATGTTCACCTGAGGCAGAAAAGAAATAGTATAAATCCTTATTTAAACATACAATTACTCATGTTGTTCTAGCAAGTATTATTTTTATTACTGTAAAAGTCACCAGCTGGCAAGTGGATTTTAACTTCCATCAGATTAACCTGTTTTTATCTGTTAACTGAAATAACTCAGTTGTACTAAGAAATAACTAATTAATTTTATAAGAGCTTCTTCTATCAATAATAATACACCCAATAACAGTTAACTTTTTTTTTTTTTTTTTACATTAAGTGAAATAAACCTAGATAAGCAGGTATGTATATGTTAGCAAAGAAGTTGCATCTATATTTATTCCTTAAGAAAGACTTTAAACATTGCAGGATGAACCATCTAAAGATGGAATGCAATGTAGATTTTTTCCTCATTTACATGAGGTGATAAGCCAGTGATAAGCCACTGTTAAGCTACAAATAATGGAAAGAGAGGAAAATAAAAATATCCTAATTAACATGTTGCAATGAAACTCTCTTAATGCCTTAGTCTACTTTTCTTCAAGCATGGCCTGATTTGTAGTTGTTTGCACAGTTATTAATAGTTTAATTTTATTAGTTCACTGCAGAAAAAAACTGATTTACATCTTGTGCAATTAAGTGATGAGTCAGATTCAGTCACATACTAATCTCGATGCAACACTGAAGGTGACCTCAAAATGTTTTTGACATTGAACTCACAGAAAGCATTCTGAAAAACAAAATTTTTAGTGTCTTCAGAAAAGTAGACCCCAAAAAACAGAACTTCACTGCCTCTATCAAAACTGATGAGGTGACTAAAATCTGATTCCAGTGACACCATAATTAATGAACTTCTGATTTTACACTATTGTAAATTTTAGAAATGTATTCTTTTCACTATCTGGTGAAGAAGATAATCTTGCAAATACAGAAATAATATTTTAGGATGGGAAATAATCTAACTTGTATGCTGAATAGCTATGTGGGAATGCTGCAGTAATTACCCTCCTATCAATAGTGACAAGTAATTGCTATAGCAACCCCACTGCCACCTGTCTCACACTCTTTCTCTCTTTCAAACACACACATGCGCGAGCACACACACACACACACTCACTACATATTCATAGTATTGAAACAAAAGCAGAAAAGCGAATAGCTTAATGTCATTTATTGAATCACTTGTTTTTCTAATCAACAAAATATAACCTCTTCCTCCCCTGCCAAATCCTCATCAGTATTTATTAAAAAGAAAATGTTTGTGTTGTAGAAAATAATGCCGTTCAACCAAAGTATCTGTATTCAACACTAATTCTCTGAGAGAGAATTCTCATGTCTTGATTTATTTTTTTTTACTTTGCTGCATACAGTGGGTCTGAGACTGGATTTGCAGATATGGGTGTGAATTCTAACAAAGGCAACCATTTAACATATGTAAAACTGGTTCAATATTCAACAACCAAAGCAGCCGAGATTTGTTGTCTTTCATTTAGACACATCTAAACCCACCATGTTTTCGATGGCTTTCTGTCAGCATCATGTACTGCTTTATCGCATACAAGCACTCACAATTTGTACACAATATATTTATCTTGTCAGTGGGTGGATACTGATGACCAGACTGGCTATCAAGGTTTCACTAGAGTGTCGTTTAACCCCGGTTCTAGTTTTCTGTTTTGCTACCATTCTTGACAATATCATTGGAACTGATCTTGGAATCTTAATATACAAGAATATCAGTTCCGTTATATTTGAAAGTACCAGAAATTCTCTGTTCCCTATGATGAGGCAGTGAAAGAACAGAAGAAAACTGTTGCTGAACCTTTTCTTCTGCAGCTTACAAAATGCAGCCCTGCACCCACAGTTACAAGCGTTCTTCATAATGTGATGATCCTGTACATGGGTATAGGACATAAAATTGCCTAACAGCATTGTCACCACTAGATGTCATCAAAATACCAATAAACAGGGTTTATACATGAAAATGTAAAAGCCTTGTATCTTTCCAACCCTATCACTCAGCATGTTCTAATGTGAAGATAAAATAAAACATTTGAAATATGAAAGAACAGTAATGAAATGTAGGAACAGCATTCCTTGACGTAAGCCATTTTTGTCCCACATGCTTATTCCACCTCTTTTGATCATTCAAATTTAGTTCTTAATATATGTTTGTTTTTGTTTTTGTTTTTCCTAAATAAGACGCAGATTTTTTCACTCTGCTCATTCCATCTAAAAATATCTCTGTCCTACACTTCTTCATGCTGTTGAAGAAGAGAAGGGAGATGTCTAATGAAGTACAATGGTAATTTTTATTTTTTTTTCAGATAAACAAATCATATAGAATATTATTCCAGATAAAAGCTTTGATGCAAAAAGTAAATTTATGTAATATTTTTTTTTAGGAAATAAATCCTTTTTTAAAAAAATTGATTAAAACATTTCAGATCAACTAGATAGTAGATTTAATTTTAAAATTAACTTATAGACTTTTAATAAGGACACTACAATCTATATACCTCCTTTAATCCACAAAAAACTCACTGCATCTGCTAGCAATCTGAATATTTTCTTTATTTGATTTAAAAACTAACAATAAGAGACCTGCTTCTAGATCAGCTCACCAGCTAGTGTGGAATGGTTGGCCAGTCATTTGAAGCATGGGCAGACTTCAACTTTCAAGAAAATCCTTGTACTGTCCCTTATACTATTTGTCTCATCCATTTCTGATTAAATTATTCATTCGTTTTCTGATGTTTTATCTCAAGACAATATGTCCTGTCAAAATACAGGATTTGCAAGCGGAAAGAGGTATTCACTTCTCAGACATGTAGTCTTTCTGTGCTGATTTTTTAAGAAATATATACATTAATGCAAGGGGTTTGTTGGTAAATTATGTCCTATATTATGTCACCCATATGACTTGAATTGTTCCACATGTTTCAGGATTAATGGGCCATAAATATTGTTAAAGGGAATTTTCTGCCTGTTAACAACTAGCAATAAAGACAATAGCAATAAGAAAAAGAAAACTCTCCAAATGTAAAACATTAAATGTTGTCTCAAAAACTTTATAGTAAGAGCCATGTGATAGCTTATGGTGAAGAGAAGACAAACAGGGCTTTTTGAAGTCCATCAGAAATGATACTGTGTTATAAATAAGTTAACAGGCTTGCAGTGTTTTGTTTTCAAAGTGTCAGGGATGCATTCAGTCAGTGCCTTATAACATGACGTGCTAACTACTACTTGCAATTCTGCTCTACTGTACATTGAGACTGTTGAAAGTTTTACAGTAGATAGCAGTCTTGGATTCAGGTCCCTGTTTTGAGTCTTCCACAAAAAAAGGATTTCAGAGATTTCCATGAAGCTATGGATTTCAGAAATGAAATTTCCCTGAAATTCAGAAATTAACAGTTCACTCCATTATTTTTGTGTTCAGCTCAGCCAACCAAATAAATTAATTTTACTTTCAGCAATGAAGAGTTGTTTGTACAATTTAACTCCTGAACATTACTACACAACTAAAGACAAAAACATGTGATAGTATTAAAAACCAGTAACTGCTCAAGACTCAAGTGTTTAATAGCACATGAACTTCATATTTCTGGCCCTTATACTTATGAGCCTGATCTCTTCCTTATCCTGCCCATGTAACAAGTCCTCCTCTGGGAGGAGGCAGAGCTTCCTGGGGTATTTTCTAGTTGACTGTATTCTCATAGCTTGATTTATGGTATGAGAAATCGTATGTGCATCTCTTAAGTCCATGGGCAGCAAGGCTGGTTATTTCTCTAAGGTAAAGGAAATAACAGAAGAAAATATCCAGTTCACACCTGACTGTGGGCTCTGCAGACCTAAGGATCATTCTATTAAAGTCAAAGCCCATTAACAGGGTGTAAACAACATCTTAGACACTGACTGTTCATGTTGAATATATTTTTAAATGTTTTCAGTTCTCGTTCAAGGCAGAAATGTCAACACTTTTGCCAGACAGTAAAGGGCAGACATTAAAGGGTGCTACAATCTTGAGGCTGCCATCTGGTATCCTTGAGTGCCAGTCCTGATGGAAAGGAGAGG
Source organism: Ceyx melanurus (assembly GCA_024611195.1). Classification (NCBI taxonomy): domain Eukaryota; kingdom Metazoa; phylum Chordata; class Aves; order Coraciiformes; family Alcedinidae; genus Ceyx; species Ceyx melanurus. The sequence continues at coordinate 37,454 of JANHGL010020909.1, forward strand.
TGATACTTAAGAAGGATGACAACGGAGAGGCAGTGGGAGGAATTGAAGTGGGGGGAGGCTTTGTCAGGAATTTCTGTTGCTCTGCCACATTGACTTTTCACTAAAATCTTGCACATAATTTTTTTTTTCCTGGAGATGAAAACTGCTGTCCTCTCAAAATCTGCTTGGTATCTTATGAAATTGTGGTGCTTTATACATGTGATTCAAATACAAACAAAGGATTGATGGCATTTATAACGTCTTCTACAGAAGGCATATTGATGGGGATTCATGAGTCACAAACAAATTGGACATGTGAAAGCAAACTGTATTGGAACACATTGCACTTCCATCCAGAGGCTGTTTTAGGAAGCTAAATACTATGGCTTACTCATTATGGGGGGAAAACTGCATTTTAAATGGTAGTAGAATATATTCCCTGAGAAAATCCTCCTCCAGAGGAGGAAAGTTCCTTTCTTTTTTTCCTCTGTTACCAACAAAAGGAAGAAGCATCATCATTCCAATAAGATGGCAAATGTTTGAGGATCCAGGACAATGCAGATTGTGTTGTTTCCTCCCCACTGGACTTATGATTAAAGGGAATTCCCAATTAGGGAGGAGAAAATCAGAATCTGTTATCTTTTCTGTCAAAGACCATTGGCTTTATTTCCCTTTCTGACCAACCTCTTCTATCCTTAAAACATCAAATCAACATTTATATCCAGAGATTTTTGGTGAGATTTTCATCTGTGATGACAGATACTTGGAATCACTTTACCTGAAAATCACTAATTATCTGTCAGATAGGAATATGTATTTTTTCAACTAGTGAAGGTGGGTGGTTACCAAAAGACTAATCACACTCTAGAAAGCTGAGGTGTAATTTGAACCTCTATTGTCCCTCCTGATATGGTAGACCAAAATTCAGAATAAATTGAATGAAACACCTGAATACTAGTATACTTATACTGGGGTAGCTAAAAGCAAAGATAGCAAACATGAAAAGCATCAGATCAACATGTTACTCAGATCAAAATTATGAGACTGGCTGGTGCTTGAAAATCAGCCATTAAAGACCAAGGTTTCCATTTGGAGGCATCACTCACAATGTGAGTAAAAAAATCTCCCAAGATAGGTCATGTGAAAAAATGATGCCAAAGTAACTGGTAAGTCAGTAGCAATCTGCAGATTCTTTCTGTCTCCTTACAGCCTGATCATATTTTTAAAGTGAAAAACTGGGGTGTTGTGTTCAGGGGTTCTCATGGAAACATTCTGGCACATGGAAAGGGAAGTTGGCCAGGAATTCAGGAGAAGAGAAAAGAAAAAAAAAAAACCAAACCAAAAAAAAAAAGAGGGGCACTCACTTTTAGTGCTAAAATAGAAAACTGGGACACTTTGTAGTAAGGGCAGGTTGGGATAAATTTTTATCACTGTATCACCTCTTCCATGTCTCCACTCTCAATTTCATTCATTCAAATCTAGCTCAAGTCTTACCCTCATGTCAACATGCATATCATCAATTCTATACATAATTTATTTTACTTTTTCTGTACTCGGTTTTGACAATGCAATTCTTAGCTCAGAATCTTCCATAATTTTCCAGTGATGAATTTAAGATCTCTAAAAGATCTTAAGCTCTCTCTTCAGAAATAGCCCCTTATTTAATATTATAATTCACGCTTCTGCAGGATTGATCATTCTGCACCCAAGAATAATACTTCAGCACTGAATGTTCCATCACTTGACACCTTGTGACCCAAGGTACTACTCTTCTCTCATTCCAAAAGGAAAGCGATTCCTTTCCAAGTTCAAAGCTTTTCCTTTGATTGAAAACTCACCTTCCTATATTATAAAGTCCACGTCACCATACCCCTACACCTCACAAATGCATACACCTGTCCTGCACTACCTCTTATTGACTGTAAAGTCTGAACAATGGGATAAAGGCAATCATGAATTTTGTACACAGGGAGTTTACCTGTGTTACAGTTTTTGCTACCTCCTCATTCTCACCAACCATCAGCTGAACTATTGCAATATCTTTCACAATATTCTATCAGAATCAATAATTACCGCATTCATAGAAAGAAAAGCATACACTTTATTAGCAAATTTCAGTATGTTCTTGAGCAAAAGATAGTAAGCAGTTACAAAGGAATTACCCTTCAAGAAACCTGCCTAGAGAAATAATGGACAATAACTTGGAAACTATATTAGACTGTAAAAAGAAAGTAACTGGCAACACATCACAGTAATAAGAATACTATATAAACGGTCATACATTTTAAGTGCTCAGAAGTTTGGATTTCAGGAAGATCAGATGATATTAAGAAAAAAAAATGAAGAAGGCATCGATTCTTAGACCACAAACACCAGCTCTTCTACAATGGTGGAACAACCATGTGAAACATGGAGATTTCACAACATGGAAAACTTTAATGCTTTGGAATCCAATGGAGGATAAAATCCACTACATTTAAGCATGTGTTACAGCTTTACAGGCTTAGCACCTGAGTAGAAAAGGTAGACTATGCAATTTACATCTGTACAGTGGATGAAAAGCTGTAAAAACAGGAATTGAATTTGGTGAAAATCTTTGTGACTTCCATTCTTAAAGTTTTTCATCAGCTTTTTCTATTATTTGATAGTATTATCAGATCTGGAAGGCACTGTGTTTAATTTGCCTTTGATTTAAGAAAGTAGTTGTCCTAGAAGTTGGTCAGAGGTTGATGAAAACTGATGAATATTCTTCCATGCTATGTTATAATGGTTTAACCATTTAGAAAGGAGGATTTTTAGGCAATTAAATAGGAAACAAAATGTAGAAATAAAATAACTTGAATACAGGTGTGTTATTATGTTGTTGATGTGAAAATACCATCTGCAGAGATAAGATTTGACTGGACATGGTCCTGAGCAGCATCCTCTCACTCACCCTGCCCAAGCAAGAGGTAAAACTAATGACCTTCTAACCTCAACAATTATGTGATTCTATGATTCTCCCAGGCTAATTTCTTCCTCTAGCTAGAAACAGACAAATTTTCCTGCTTAAACTCTGTTGTTGTAAAGTAGGATATACAGGATATATCCTGTTTATAAATATGATCTTGATACCAGCAGGAAATAAACTGTCAGTGAATTTAATTAGTTTTAAAAACTAAAACCACATCTCAGATGAAAGATATCTTGGAAGTAACCCAGAGGGCAGAAACTGAAAGATTTGATGTGTGCTTGATCATCTCAGCCTTCAACATATGTCCTTACATGTTGCTGTCTGTAAGTTTCTGAAAATGGTGAAGACACTCCACATTTCCAGTGGGTGTAGGAACAGTGAAAACAAGAAAGGAAGTGAACTTCCTGGATAATGAAATGGAAATAGCTTCTCTATGTCCATCTGAAACTTCACTTAACCAGCTAAGGTTTATAGTCAGTCTAACATTAGAGTGCTCAATTCATTCAGTGACTAAATTGGTTTATTGCAAGTGAAAACACTGAATTTGATTAGGCAGAGATACTCTGTTGGAAAATAAGTAATTTGAGTCTAAATTTACGTCTACCTATGTAAACTGCATCAGAACAACAAAAATGTCTATATTGAAACCGTAAGATGATTAAAACCTCAAGAACTTGCAAAATAATTCTGCCAGTATTAAGAAAGTATCTAAAGGAAGTGAAAGTTTTGAAAGAAATGGGAATGATAAAGTTTTCACTAATATTTTGCTAATTTGAAAGAACTTCAACCTGATTTTTCAAAGCATTTTAAATAACAAGCATAGATCCAATTCATTTCAGTCACAGCTGTGATCACTTGGCACTTCTATGTATCTGCCAAGGATGACTCAAATAGGTACCCAGAAAATGTGGCCATTTTTAGCAGCCATTAGCAGCCATATGTGAAAATTTTGGTTTAAGTGTCTCGATTACCATCACATTAGAACTTTGTGGTAGATTCAGTTCTCACTATCACTATATCCCATATTCTTCACCTATCATTTCCAGATATGCTTTACTCCTACAGACTTCCCTAGTTACAGGATGGATAATTCAGTTTTCTTTTGGTCATTACTGTCCCTCACAGTTTATACTTGATACACTTCAGAACATAGTGTAGTCTATTCAGTGAGGCAAAATGTGAAAAAAATATTGTAAGAACAGATAAATAAGCACCACTACCTAAAACATACATGTTAGGTCTGAAATAATATTGCTGAATCAATCTTACTTCTTCAGTTTCCTAAATTTTGAGTTTCTGACTTAGAAAACATTCTTACACTGCAATACATTTATTTATTTGTTTATTTCTCCAGAAAAGAAATAGCAAAAAAGAACTGCATATCAACTGTGTTGCATCTTGTATGTAATCACCTTTACAGAACTTTAGTAGTATATCTGGAAAAATAACTGATAAGTACTAAAATAGTGACTTAAAGCTGATATTACAGTCACTTTCCCAGTTTTTTTGGACTTGACCTAGTCTCTTTAAATTGGAGTACATTGGACTCTATGGGGCTGTTGGCTTCTGGGTGGAGTTGAAGGATGCCTAGTGCGCATAGGGTCAGGCAGTATTGAGTAGACTGTGACTAGTGTTCAGGAAATTATATTGTTTAATTCTAAAAGCCTCTTACTTAAGATCAAGTAGGTTATATTTCTTAATACAAGGTGAAATACAATATCTAAAAGTTCATAACTGGACTGTATTTGGCTGTAAAAAATTGAGGTTTATGTTCCAAAGCATGCATGGGCTAAGAATTCCTTTTGAAGGCCACGATGGTATTAGGAAATCTTTGAAAAATATTCACCATCTAACACATGATATAAGAATTTGGGTCCAGAGTTTGAAAATTTAGCAAATATGAGTGCAAGTCAAAATTAAATATTAAAATAATAAGGTGCTAGACAACCTTAGGTCTAGATATTTTCTAAAATTAGTCTTTTATGTGCAGTAGCATGTGTAAAAATGATAATATGAAATGACTACATTTTTGTTAACCTAATCTGTATCTGCTTTTAAACAAATCAAAAAGTGTAATGCAGCTTCTGTGATCCTAGATTATTTTCTCCTGTCTGTCTATAAAGTTGTGTAAATTAGTTTTCATATGGCCTCTTCTGAAGGAAAATGGATGTTTGCTTCTGTTTTCTGTGATGGCATGTATGTAATTACATAAACTTGCAGTATATATGTATAGTATATGTATACTATTAATAAATTTGCATAAGTAACTTCACCAAGTTATTAAATGAAAGATAATGCAGGTAAATCTCAAAGTTTCAAATGTAATGGATAGAATATATTCTCCATCAGGAAAACAATCTTCATTGTTAGTAATGTAATTATTCTGACTTTCTCAAATGATGAGTACACCAAAGACTGGAAGAAGTTTGGTATGGTTGTCTTTTATGGTATTACTAATGCTTTATAATATATGGCAGTGATGTATAACCTTTCATGTATATTTACAAAGTAATGACATGCTTGTATGATTAAATGTGTTGATGTTTACAATTAGATGTAATAACATAAAGATGGTCTGAGCATTTGCCAATGTATCTTCTATCTGAATCTTTTAAAAAATAATATACAGTAGCAAGTAATGATGTGACTAATTTTTATGACAATTTACAAATGATCTGCACCATGCACACAGAAGCAGACCACATACACACATTTATAGTTTTACTTACCTAAACATAATTAGGTGGATAAAGTCAGTACATTTTTAATATAAGTAACTTCTTTCAGTCTAAGGCATATTATAGAACACCTGACTGGATTTGAGACACAATATATGTAATTCTGAAGTATTTTGTAATAAAGTGATAATACTGTGATTTGTATATATGTTTTAGACTAGTAGCATGAATCAATCAGCTCCTGTAAAGAAATGACAAAAAGGGTCATTTATATATCTGACATAGAATTTACATATTTATATATTTTATAAAAGTGTTCCTTGTTTGCTAAAACTGGAAATTTTGAATTATTTTTTTTTCTTGAAGTGATAATATAAAGGATAAAAGGCTGAAAGTATAGTCGCTTCAGAAAAATGTACAACACAACCTTTAACCATTGCAATTAATCAGTTTCCTTCCAGAAAAAAAAAAAGTTAAATCATGGGCTACTTAAACAAATA
>JANHGL010020909.1:43580-62916 GCA_024611195.1 Ceyx melanurus
AATTAATTATATATTTGTCTTTTAAAACATTCTTTGTGAAATCTTGGTTTAAGTTTCAAATTTTCAAGGACTGGGGATTAATGTGGCCACTGTACCTTTCTGAAGAAACAGTTTAATAAAACTGACCTGCAGGAAACTTAAACACAGCAGGAAGTTAATAACCTTTGTTCATTGTAGCTTTATACAATCTAGAAAAGGGGACAGTGCATAAGTACTGCTTAACACATTTCATATGTTACAGTTGCAAAACTGTAACCATGAGCAGCTAATCTCATTTAAAAAAAAAATCAGAGGTGATTATTAAGCTTCAAGGGAGCTGTGATCAAGTGTTAGTGACTGAAGAATATGTGGGATTTCCATTCAAACAGTCAAATTAAGTGATCAGCTCCTATTTAGAAGCCTTTGCAATATATTTTATACCCCAGGGAATCTAGATCCAACCAAGAGCCACAGCCTGGGGTTGTTCTGCCTACATTTGCAACAGCTTGAGGTATGCCAACTCACATGGCTTAGGGAAATTGCTGCCAGCATAAACCAAATAATTCCCTCCCTCTGGTCCTCAAAAATAGCTGGAAAGTGTAATCTCTCATTATCAAACCTTCTGCTTTATTCTGTCCTGCTGTAGCTCAGTGTCACCGGCCTTGTTCACAATCGTCTCAACTTTGTCACAGATACTTTTTTTTTAAGAGACAGATTTGCTTTTATTAATCATGAGCTTGACAGATATGTATCTGTAAAAGAAAAAACTATGGAGCATACAATTGGAAATTTTTCATCAGATTAATGCAGAAAAGTGTACATTTTTGCCAATGTAGTTTCACACATTTCAGTTGAACAGATAAAGGCTTGCTTATGATGTAACCATATATATTCCTCATTTAAAGAATAAAGATGGCATCCTACTTAAAGATGCCTTGTATTCAGTGTTCATTCACTGTATTACATTAATTTCTTCAAACACATTAATTTCAATACTTTTCAATTTAATTTGTAAAATCAAACCTTGAATTTTAGATTTGTTGGGATCATTACTCTATTGCTTTCTTATATGTAGTTAAGTCTATCAACATAAGAAGATTTCACTATGGATAAATGATTACTCATTTGTCACTGTTCTAAACCAGCCTAAAGATACAATCTTATCAGTCATACACTTAATCCATTGCATATTTTTCTAGATGAGAACTTTAAGACGTAATTATCTTACTCAAATTACTTTGCTAACTTTAATTAGCAACGGGGATAATCTGTCTCATAATATAAAAAAAAATCTGAAAACATTAGGATTCAGGTTTTTTTTCTTGTCATATAATCCTGTAATTCATCAATCTGAAGATGACAATCTGGGTTATTCCTCTGGATTCACTGCAAACCGAGTTAGGAAGTATCTTGTGGATGACATGCAAAATAGTGTTGACTTGCAGGCACCAAAGTTTTTTTGTGAAATTTTGTAAGGCTAATAGTAAGCAGAAAGGATGGACAGCTGAACTGAAAGCACAAAACTACTCTAGAGAATATTTGAGAAACTTCTGAGGGATGTTGTATATTTATAAATGCTAAGTAATCTGCCCAATTTATGTCTATCAGTAATTCAGTGCTGAACCTTCAGTATTGCTCAAACTGACAAGGCAAGTCTACAAACAGCTGAAAGCCTCATGATCTCTTGTTGACTGCAAAAGCTCTCAAGCAGATCTCGTTCCCTTCTGGTCGGTACAAATATACCATATTAATGTAATCAGTAGAAACAGTATCTTGTTTTCTGAGAAGTTGAGGGGAGAAAAGCAGAGGACATGCTGCACCATCTTAAAACACACTCATTGGAAAAGGACAGATCCAAAGTGCTGTTATGGAAAAATCTGGGGAAAATATTGTGTTCAAGATTCTATAACAATTCAGAGGCAGAATCAAGACTGAAGTAAAAATTTTCTGAAAGCATTTCTATATGCAAACCTTAACAATTCTACGTAAGACAGTTTACACACATTTAATCTCTTGTCCAGTTTGTCTAAAGAGAGGATAATTAGAGTGTCATATAAGTATAATGCATCATTATGAGAAAAAGAGGAGGGAAAAAAAAAATCTCTCTCTATATATACATGAAATTATGTATGCCAAAATACATACTGAGAGTTGCCCCAACAGACCACTACAAGAATTTAGTCTCACGTACACAAACTTAGTGCTCTTCTCTTTGAAGTGTGATATTTTTTTTATTTTTTTTTTTTGGTAAGAAGATATGGAGAAGAAATAGCAAAACTTTACAAACACAGTGTTATCACATTCCTTGAACATGCTGCTCTAAATCAGATTCTTGAACTTGATTTTATTTGTCCCCTAGCTTCCAATTCTATTTCTTCTCAACAATGTCCTTTAACAGTATTTGGGGAAAAGGCTTTTCCTCTCTCCCTGACTGATTTCCAATATATGTCATATTTTCCTCAAAAGAACAAAAATCAAAACTGCCACTATAAATAGTTTAAGACAAGAGGGGAAAAAAAGAATGACTGGACCAATCTGTCTCACACACTCTAATCGTTGAACATTAACTTATACACCTGTTCTTTCTACAGGTCAGTGACCACCTTTCTTTACATCTCCAAGTTGCTGGAATAATATTCAATTTACTGGATGATGGTTTTATATGCTCCAGGTTAGTTTACTGTATTTATTCTACTCTTCACTGGTTTTAATGCAGGAAGAGATTAAATCTTGGGAATAGCTATATAATTATCTCATGTTTATGTTGGAAAATTCTTAAGAATAATAGCTATTCTTGAGAATTCAGTGATCCATCACTATCAAAATTCCATGTTTGCATTTTTTTTTTTTTAATTGCATACATGTACACAAATATCATAAGGAACTGCCACCCATGTAGGCAGTGTAATTATCACACTGTGCCTAGTGCTGTATTTGCAAACCATCAGATTAACTAGTACTGTTCAAATCTTCCCTGTTATGTCAGTCATTTCAAAGCTGCTATTGCAGAAAGCTAGATATTTTATATTGGAAGTTATTTGACCAACACATTTATTTTCCTCAGCAGCTGTGCAGAAATGTGTTGTGACATTTCATCAGTAATAAGACTTAGTTCACTAGGAGAAAAAACCAACAGAGTTTGATTAACAAAGAAGACCACACAAGTTATTTTAGTATTGGGTTTCAGGTTACACCTGATTAAGCTGAAGTTTGCTGGTGCCTAAAGTCTCTGCCCATGCATATATCCTTGATTGAAGATACATGTAATTCAGAAATGAAGTCTAAATAGTTCATCTCTTTTGTTCCAAAGTGTTTATCTTGCCAAGAATTTGGTTTTCCATCCTGTAAAGAGGGTGTAATACTCTCTATCCCCATATAAATACCTCATAAACTGTTGAGAATTCTTGAGCATTCCCTTTTGTAGAAGTGTTGAAGGTAAATAAAGTCTAGAAGCAAAGGAAGAAAACTTTTCTTCAGTGTTTCAAATTATTAGAATTGCATAATGTAGGCCTTAACTACAGAGGCCTGCTCGATACTGTATAAAAGCAAGACATGAAATAAAACATGCATAGAAAACTATTCAAGAAACAATTCTGATGGGAAGGTCAGACAGCTTTGTTAGAGTCAGTGGCAGAAGCAAAAAATAAAGATACAGAAATGCCAAGGATTTTTTTTTCAGAATTTAAAAATAGCAGGAAGATATCAGACTCTTAAACCCACTGGAATTAAGGATCATTTGTCAGATGAGAAAGACAAGTAGGAGCACAAGTAGGTATTTCATCTTTTGGGAAAAGAAGTGTTACTGAACATGCTTGTTATTCCTTCAAAGCCTAGGAACGAAGAATTTCTTTTTCCATTCCCTTATTTCAACTATTGTAACTAGATTTTAGGATAGGGAACATATGTTTGGGTGTTCTGTTGTTTCTCTTACTGAGTTTGTAATTTCCTTCTATGGAGATTAGACAATTTTTCCTTTGTTTTACACTGTACCAGTCTTCTCACAGGTACCCAGTAAGAGATGGTCACTGATTTCTGTGGGCATTATAACATTCATTTTATTATTGTATCCACTTTTATTCCTGCTTTTTTTTTTTTTCTAATCAAGCAGTACAAGCTTATTCTATTTGTGTTCAGGTTTCCATAAAGGCTAAATTACAATTTCCTTTTTAGGCACCCACCCAGTAATGACACTGTCCTAAGCAAATGATGAATAGCTATTTTGGCTTGGTTCTTAAAAAATGCTGGTTTTGTATTTCATAGCAAGTTGAACAGAGGAATGATAGGAATTGGACTGAAACTGGCATTTTCCACTAACACACTCTATACTCAGGGGAAAGTACTAACCCAACAACTGTACTGTTACCAGATAATTTCATTAGACATGTTTAAAAAGAACATAACCTGTGTTCATCTTTCTCTTTTGCTCCCAGGTATGATACATGGGCTAAATTTTTGTAGAAATACATGTTCCCGAGTCCTTGCTAAATTACTTTTTTCCTAAGCAAGTGCCTTTTTAAACCTTTATTCCTAGTGTCTCATAGCACTTATTCTTTTCCTTTACTATTTTTTTTTCTTGCATACTTGTATGAAAGAAAGCTGCACTCACTATCACATGACCTAAATATTCACTTAGAGTGAAATATTTTCAAAGCAGTGACCTTCCAGAGCAGGCTACAAATTTGATAGTCAAAGCCATTCTCTTGATGCTTCTCCTTTCCTTTGTTCCTTTCTCCTAAGGAAAGTAGATTGGAAATACAGCAATTATTGTGCCCGGAAATTGAAAGGGATTTCTGAGCAACCCTGCACAATTGAGCTGGCACATGTAAAAACTGTTTCTGACTCACTGAGCTGGCATATACTGCTAAATCAGCATTGGCAGGGTTCCAGACAGCCTGTCACCAACACTGGGTATTGCAGTAAGTACCAGTTCTGCGTATTGTATCCAAATTGGTTTTATTGAGATGTTTTGTTCAGTGCTGCAAGGTCTGGCTTAAGAAACTAAATCCTTGGACTAAAAATAGAGATCACAGTGGAAGTAACTGTATGTCAGCTGAGCTATGGTAACTGAGTACACTATTAATGAAAAGACTGCTTAAATTCCTTTCAATGCCCATATTTTCTTACACAGACATTTACATATTTATAAAGGTAACACTTAAGTTTATCAAATATGTTTATTAAATATTTCAGAAACTCAAAACATACAAAGATTGATTATAAAGTCAATAGCAATGATTTTCTCAGCAATCTCTGTTTCTGAGATAATAAATGTATTGTTAACTTTTAGTTGGGGATATGGGAGGGGATCTCTAAGAATCTGTTCTCTTTTGTAGGTAACTAGGTAAATCTTGATGTTATAGTCAATTAGTCAATTTCTCATATCAGTTTATGCCATGTTATATTTTCTTTCACTTTCTGCAGATTAGGGAACATCCACAGAGACAGCAGTCACAGTTCAGCTAATCAAGAAAATGTACTAATTCAGTTCAGTTTGGGCTGCATACTTGGTATATAAAAAGTAACACAGACTTTGGACAAGAATTGTCCCATTTGAATTTAGGCACATAGTAAGGACTTTCCAATAATCTTAATGGAACCAAAATTGCTAGGTCTCCAGTAAGGTTCATATATTAAATGTTGAATTTAGAGAAAGAGGACATGGCAGAGGTGAACATACCAGGAAATGGCACGTTAGCCTGTGATCATGCACCTTGGATGCTAGAAAGCATGTACAGCTCTAAAAGGTTTGTGAGGTCTTCATTGCATTTACTTACTGTGTTAACTGGATTAAAGGTAATCCCTGTCACCTATCCATGCATCAATATCTTCTTTGATTGCATAATGGGCATATTAATAAGCTTTTGGAAAATAGAAACAGATCATAAGAAATCACCTGAACTACCCTCCTCTTGCAAAACTATATGCACTCTCTCTGAATTACTCCTGATGTATCGTATGAAATCTGGTCCTAAAAAGCTTCAGCAACAAATTTAAAGTTGGTCTGACACATTCCAAACAATTAGTTTAGTTGATAGCTAAAAACTTTTTAAATGTAGGTGCCTACATAATCAGCTTGCTAGTCAGAGCGGAGACAATGTCAGCATCTAATAGTATGCTGGGAAATGCTGAAGTACTTGACTGTCCCTGTCTGCAGGTTCTGCATATACTTTGAAATAGAATAAATTCTATGTCATAGAATGCCTAATTTCACCTGGATTGAGATAAAGGTGAAATAAATATATTAATTTACAAAATAAAAGCAAACAAATTAAATGCATGTATTAAGACAATAGGTACAGATATGAAAATATTTACTATACTTCTACCTAGTACTTAGTGAGTTCCAAATTTTTTCTCATCCTATTTACATCTAGCTGTCAAACTAAAACAACTTTGTGGTTTCTGGTTGATGTACAAGCCTGCATCTTCAAGTTGTATTAATGGAAAAGAATCTGTCAGTGGGGAGTCATACTTATTTCTATAGCAGATTATCTTTGAGAGCTATTAATAATCAAAATCCCCCTCCTTCCGACTCTTTATGGTTTTCTTAATATTAACTCAGTGGTGAAAAGTTTAATTACCCCATAGCCTTCCTTTCCCAGCTTTGGAAATGTCAAGGTCTTCTGGGAATGTTTAGATGCCATTATTATCTGCTAAAATAGTTTTGTTCAGAGGTGAATCATTAACCAACCAAATAGGAAAATGTTCTTTTCCACCTCCTAAGCAATGCTTAGTTTTTGGTACCTTCGTATTTATGTTTCATGTAAATATGTAAATTGACTATTAAACTTCTGCAATTGAGATTATTGCTTGCTTTTGATTAAGATTGTGTCACTTGATTGATTTTTTTTTTTTTATTAGCATCAGATAATAAAACACTGACTTTTGGGCAGTAGTGATCTTGGGGTGAACTAAGCCACCAAACCTGTCTTTAAGGTTCATTTAGCTCATGGGTATTCCACAGTCTGCTGAATCTATCTATGCTTTAGTTATTACACCTTCTACTTACACAGTGGTTTGGAATGTCTAGTGTAAATTTTTTTTCCTGATGTTCTTTCTCATCATAACCAGCATAGGCCAGGTTAATAACATATTTCCTTCCTTGCTGTGTTCTCTCAGCCTTTATCTAAATTCTTCCAACATATAATGTATCATGTTTTCCAGATCTCTGTCCATTAAGTTCCTCTTTTCAGAAACAGTGTCCAGATGTACACATTTCTTTTAAGTATCATTCTCCAAAACTGAATAGTTTTCCAGCCAATATCAAGCAGACCAAAAATACAATTTGACATGCTTTGAACACCAAGGTATGAGACTTGCTGTTTCAGATAATTTTCTGCAGAACTCCTCCCTCACCTCTTACTGACCATGTTTATATAGCTGGTCATTGCTGGCTGTATGTAAGACTTTGTTCCTGTTGAGCAGCAGCCATTTCTCAGCATCACCTTTTCAGTTCATGAAGAACTCTTACAATACAATTATGGTTTCTATTATACTTGCAACTTCTAAGTTGGGTCATTTTCAAAAGCTATGTCTGTTTTCTTTTCCATGATGCAACAAAATAGTAACAAAAAACACTGAACTAAACACAGGACAGATCATTGTGGAATCTGTACTGATGTATCACTCTAGTTAGATAATGTGGAAGGGTTTTCAGTTCACTTGGTAGAACTCTGTAACTGTACCTTATTTTGCTTCTGAGGATATTAGGGTGGACATTGCTAAAAGCCTTATGATTATATACCTCTCATTATATTCACATACAAGCAAGTTTACATTTTTTTTTTTTTTTGTGTTAGTGTGGATGCATTCAGTAAATATATTTTAATACACAGAAGTTCCAGAATGTAAACAAATACAACTATTTCAGATAAATAAGCATTATTTTAATTGAAAAAAATATAATTAAAGTCATATGTATTCGTAGATAATAGAAATTATTATACTTTTCTAGGGCTTGTTCATGAAGCTTTTCCTGCAAACAAATAGCTTTTCTGAAAACACAAGTATATGAAAATCTGCATTGAAAGCAACTTCAGTGCCATAATAGTATATAGATAACCGAGGGAGCCAGCCTCAAAGTTTCTTAAAGGAAAAATGCCAAGATTTTCAGTAGACTCCCCAGATGCAGTCAGATGGTTTCCTCTATGACATCACTTTTTTTACACCTTCACCTATGAAGATGTGCATGCTGAAAACCCTTGGAGCCAGTTTCTCTTCCTAGGACTGACTGAATTAAAGGAATGTGGTTTGCAGGGCAACAGCCTTTCAATCCCTGCTGTTAAGGAACAAGCTTTGGTTCTCACTTTGACAAAAATGAATCCTACCCTTAATGGTTTTGCAATATATTGCAATATATAATTCGTAATAAATAATTTGTATAATATTGTAATATATTGCAACGTATTGGGATTCACTGCAAGAAGTTTGTTTAGCAATAGTACGGTTAAATAATCGGAACTGAAATATTTGAATCATTTTTAACAGAGGGCTAAAGGACATCTTCCTGTGTCCTTGAAAGATCACTAATGGTGATCATATATAGTGTACTCAATACCTTTGCAAACCATTCTGCCCTGGATTAGTTTTACTCAGATTACAGACTGAATTGTGGCTTTGGAAATCTTTATAATCCCCACGGTTTATACAGTTGTAAAAACCCCACACCAACTCTGTCCTAAAAGCAAAGCAAAGAGAAGAAATAACATTTTTCACAAGTGACTTATGGTATTAATGGAACCCCTATAATCCAAATATCATTCCATTTCTTCAATTGAGTGATTTCAGTAGGCATGGCTGCATTCCAATCAATTTTGAAACAGCTGTAAAAGTAAATTTCATTCACTGAAGAACATCAACTCATGGATTAGCATCAAACTTAGTAAACAAAGGGGAGTGTAATGAATTACAAATAGAATAATGTAATGAAATCCCAATAGAATAATACCATTTACCCTAGGATTTTGATATGTCAGTGATATTTGGGTAACCACTCCTTTGGAACCCACCACTCTAGCTAAGGAATAATATAATATATATTATAAAATCTTGCTTTATCTAGCAGCAGAGAGAGGTTTCTCTGCCAAAAAGATCTTGTGAAACACTGTAATAACTGGAATTTTTAAAAGGTTGTTTACATAAATAAAATATAATAATTTCAGACATACAGAATATGTTATAGCTGAGATTAGCTATGGTAAACTTGCTAATCTTTGACCTTTTCTGTGCTTTCTTGAGAACAAAGGACATTTTTGTTAGAGTTGGTTCTAAGAATATGAATCTGAATAAAGCATAAATCTCTGAATGGTGACAGCAATCATTCATGGTGCCTTACTAAGAATACTGTTTCTGGCAATGATAACTTTATCTTCTGTTGTGGTTTAATCTCTGTTGGAAGCTAAACACCACACAGCAATTCACCCACTTCTTTTCCCCATACCCTCCACAACCCTGCCTATGGGATGGAAGGAGAACTGGAAGGGAGAAAAAAAATGGTGATACCCCCAGGTGTTGAGATAAGGACAGTTTAATAAAACAACATGAGAGATAAGAAAACAACAGCAGTAATAGTAGGACTAATTAAATAATAGACAAAGTGAGGAATAAAAGACTCTATTAAGACTATTATAAGGAAGTCTCTACCTGTGCCAAAGATGTCAACTTTTCCTGTTCCAGCCACAGTGAAAGAACACACAAAGGCAAGATAAAACCAGGCACCCCCAGGACACAACAGTCCTCCTCTTTTATAGTGGCATGAGTCAGTATGGTATGGAATATCCCTTTGGCTGGTTCAGTTGTTTATCCCAGCTGTGGACCCTCCCAGCTGCAGCTCCTCTCAACTGCTTGGGCCAGCAGCTCTTTGTGATGATTAATCTGAACCAAACCTTGGACATCTTTAAAACACAGTAAATACGGAAAAAGAGTGAGCAAAACCTAATATGAAGTATCCTAAGAGAAACATTAAATCATTTGTCAGTGAATTTGTCCTGATTTTCAATAACTAAATGTTACTATTACTCTGTTCATTACAATGAAAACACAAAAGGAACATCAACATAGGTTGACAGACAGCTGAACATGAGCCAGCAGTGTGCCCTGGTGGCCAAGAAGGCCAAAAATATCCTGGCCTGTATCAGAAATGGTGTGGCCAACAGGAGGAAGGAAGTGATCGAGCCCCTGTACTCAGCACTGGTGAGACTGCACCTCGAGTACTGTGTCCAGTTTTGGGCACCAAAGTATAAGAAAGACATTGAGGTGCTGGAGCAGGTACAGAGAGCAATGAAGCTGGTGAGGGGGTTGGAGAACATGTCTTATGAAGCGAGGCTGAGGGAACTGGGATTGTTTAGCCTGAAGAAGAGGAGGCTGAGAGGACACCTTTTGGCTTTCTACAGATACTGGAAAGGTGGTTGTAGGAAAACTCATGTTTGCCTCTTTTCCCTAGTAACTAATGACAGAACAAGAGGAAATGGCCACAGGTTGCACCAGGGCAAGTTCAGATTAGGTATTAGGAAGAATTTATTTACTGAAGAAGTAATTAAACATTGGAACAGGCTGGCTAAGGAAGTGGAGAAGTCACCATCCCTGGACGTGTTCAAAAAATGGGTGAATGTGGTGCTTTGGGATGTCTAGTGGCCATGGAGGTGTTGGGTAGGCAGTTGGACTTGATAATCTTGGAGGTCTTTTCCAACCTTAACAATTCTATGATTCTGATTCTATGGAAAAAAAAAAAGAAAAGACCAAATTTCAGCAAAATCCTTGCTTGCATGATTTCAAAGGCATAGGAGTCAGAAACAGAAAGGGTGCATTATATTGATGTAAAAATTAAACTTTTGCTTAGTCATACTTCAGGAGAATATTCTGAGTTTTATTTTATAAAATACAGTCACACATATGTTGTGAACCAGAATTTCTCTACACTTTCAGTCCAGTTCTTCCCTGTATAAATTGGCAGATGCTTTAGGGTAAGTCACAACAGACTCCACAGTATGCATACCTGAAATAATCTACCTAGATTAAAAGTACCTTTTTCATAACTGTTTATGTGTTGAATTATGTTCATAGCATGAAATATTACATAACGTCCAAATCTGAAAATCATTTGGCATTAGTAGTATCTCATGGCAATGTGTTTGTTATGGCATATATTCTTTCATGTATAATGTATTCATCTTTTTCTGTATTTTACACTATCCTTCTTCACTCAATTGAAACTGCTGATCTTTCATATTAATCAAATTTGCAAAGGCAGAAGTTCCTCAGCAATGTTTTTTGAAACTCTTTTCTATTATTCATGTGATCTTCTTTGAGAGAAAATGGTCAGGACTGAAATCATTTTAATGGAGAAGCACACCACTAATTTATGTATATTCAGAATCATTTTTTTTCTTAGTCTTTATTTACAACAAGTTTTTTATTTTCATAGTTGACTTACATAAAATGAAACCCCCACAAACATATAGTTCCATTTTAATGGAGGTATTATGGACATTAATTTGATCCAGGATTTAGAAATACTTCTTGTTTCCAGGTAATCTCATTGAAACGCCCTGTGCCAAATATTTGTTTCACTCATGCTAGAAGATATCTAACAACATTTTAATGTAATAGCTGTGTTTTCTATTGATTTAATGTGATGATATTCAAGTAGTTCCCTGTGCTAGTTGTTGAATGCTTAATAGCTGTGGAAATGTAAATGCCTGTAGATTTTGCTTTATCACAGCAGCAGCAGGTGCTGTGATAAAGCAAACTGTGATAAAGGTGAACTTCTTGGAGAGATTAATAGGGAGTTGCAATACCCTTTAGCTCTGTTTTAATCCATTCAGATGCAGTCTTAAACTATACACAAACTTGTGTAAATATTTTGCTAGTGGCTATGCTTGAGTGGTCATGCCTTGCACCTACCTGATCAGTGCACTCTGTCCTATCTTATTAAATTCCTTCTCAATTCTTTTTTGGGTTAGGGAAGCTATCTTGTGTGTATGTATGTGTATGGGGCTCTGAATGCACCAGCTGAGTCAGACTGCGGGTTGAAGTGTCCGTGTTTATGTGCTTCTGATGACTGGGGCACATGCAGGCACGTGAGTGGACCCATGAGCACCAGCAAAGATCAAAATGGACTAGCTGGCAAGTGGGTGAAGTCACCAAGAAGCCATGATTGTGTCTAGGGGTGAGACCACGGGAGGAGCTGACTGTTGGAGGGACAAGGGGAGTCCCAACAAGCTCTAGAGAAAAATCAGAAAGACTATGGGGTATGTGGGTCTCCAGAGGTGAAAGCTGATGGTGTTTGTGTATCTCATGGTCATTGGCTACTGAAGGCTTAACTGCTCTCAGGCATTTGCATCCAGACACCTTTCCCCCTGCAGAATGAACTGCATCAGTGTGAGCAATGTCACCACTGATGGACACTCTTCTAAACTATCCCACTGTGTCCTCTTTAGGATTCCACCCGAAACACAGATGATGAAAATGTCACTTAAAAACCCTATGTGTCTTCACTAAAAAAATCAAACAAAATACATTGTTCCTCATTAGTATAATTTCAAATCCCAGGTTAATGTACAAAAAAAATTTAAAGGATATGTGCTCGAGCGTGCCGCTCACAAATGGAAACTGGATGTAATTCTACTGAAACTTTGCATATAAGAAATAAAAAGAATTCACAATTATATAGTTATTAACTATATCCTACATATATATTTGATATTAGACTCATAATTCAGAGAATGCCTTTTTTCTTTACAATAGTTTCTGCGAAGTTATAGTAGACTAAAGGTTCAGTGAACTGTCAGTGGAGTAGCTATTGCTCTGACAGATAATGAAGACTCGTGTGGAGGGTGATGATGGAAAAGATAAGCCTGAGCCAATTACAGTATCACCTTTACATTCAAGGCTGTCTACAGATAAATAACTTTCCCTTTATGCACTCTCCACATTGTCATTCTTAGAGTGAAAGTAATTGAAGTGATGAATATGACTTGTTAAGGAATCAGATCTTTTCAATAACTTCAAAAATTATTTCTTCATCTACAGTATTTTTTGGGGGGGGGATCATTTTGAAAGTGTTTGGTAAACATTTCAGAGTCTTGGATTTCATGCAAGTTTTGAAATTACAGTCTTGCCCAGAAACAGCAGTTGTTCAAAGCAACAATGTTTTCCTGGCAATGATGATGCCAGAGCATTAACGTCGTTTGAAGACTCTGCCTGTGATATAGCATACAGTTTATATTTAGAAAGCAAATCCTTCAGGGATTACATAAATCTGCAAAATGGTCAGATTTTCATGCTGTTAATGGTCTACTGCACAGTAACATTTCTCTGTGTGACTCAGGAATAAAAAATGCTAGGTCAGCTGCATATTAAGAAGCCCCAACATTTATTTGAAATGTGGTGGTTTTTTTCTTTATTATGAAAGAAGATTTAATTTTGTGTACTGCTTATTGATCTATTCTCATTTATTTCTTGTTCTGCTAATGACCTTAACATAAGAACAGAAGAAAATCAGCCTGCTTTCTTTTTAATTAAAAGTGAATCTTAGACATTCAGGCTAAGGCAGCTTCTTTTCAAGATTTGTAGAAAGGTGAGCTTTTGTGTGATTTAGTTATAAAGCCGAAGTGGCTGCAACATTAATATAATATGTATCTTTGTCTTTATTTATTTATTTATTTATTTATTTATTTATTTGGTAATAGTAGAAAATAATTGATCATTCCAGTTTTGGAGAAAGGCATAACTACATTGCTGTTTGTCTTTGCAGTCAATTAGTGTCTTGTGTGTTCTTTCATGGTTCAAGGATTCACAGTACTGCACATCATTCAAAAGTGAAATATTGATAAATGTTTAAATGGAACTTATACTGAGACCCATTACTAATTAGATCCTATTCAACCTGACTTATTTCTGCTTGGCAGAAAAGTTGCAGCAAAACATTTTAGAAACAATAGAGTGAGGACTCACATGCCAAAATGTGTTTCTAGGTTCTATGCAAATTATACTCTTATGGCTACAAGCTATACTAGTATTAAAAAACCCAAACAGCTGCTTTCCTTTGGGTACCAAGCTATTCAGGCTTTCTTGTGAGTCTCAGGAACACATTCATACAGGCACCTACATATATGCCCAGAGCCAAACAGTAGGAATTTAAGAATCTTGGTTGAAAGGCATTTTGAACATTTGGGTAGCTTTCATTATAGTTATTATTTCCACGCTGCAACACCAGCCTGCTCACCATGAAGGAATTCAAGTGTATGCATAGTAAGTATGCACAATCAATCTGCTGCTGCCATCCAGAAGGTGTAGAACTTGCACTATTTTGGAATAGCACACCAACACTTTATCTCTTTCTGTATTCTTGAACAGATGCAGAGGTTTAAGCAAGCAAGAAAAGAACTGCCCTGTATTTAGATAAAATCTATTTTCCTTTTTGCAGCCTTCAAGTGTTAAATGAAGCTATTTTCATAGTGATTATTTAATTCATTAGTAGATGCATGTATACTTGTTATATTATCTTGCCTATGCCTATTACTCCTGGTTTCAGTTAGAAAAAGCATTTTATAAAACTATATCATAAAAAATCTACATTCCCGAATCTGGTACTCCTCACTTAAAAAAAAATTAAAAATTTGTGCACTTTAATTTTACTGAGTGAACATCTGCATGTAAAATGCAAGCTGGACTTTTCCAATACAGCACATTTTTTAATGTGTCTTTTATGTTTCAGCAGCTCACTTAGAAAGTTTATATGGCATCTAACTGATGAATACAACTGATTTACATAGTCCAGACAAAACCCAGAAATTACATAAACCAACATCAGCATAAATACTATTTACTGTATTTTTTAAAAAAAATTCAGGGTACTGGGGAACTGCAGTCTGTCCTGTAACAGGCAGTTAAAGAAGAAATACTTTTTATAAGAAGGAGATGAAAACTAGATTACAAATTTTAAAATTGCATTTCATGACATTAGCTATAGTATCTGTATCAGAGTTTTGTTTTCAGCTTTTTGCTGTGATAGGTACATACAAATGAAAAGGCTGTTAATGAAAGCTCAGTATTATCTTAGACAAAGTGGAAATTAACAAATTACAAATAAATGCTGTACAGGTACGTTAAGTGCCAGTCTTGGCAAAATGATAGTCTCACTTTTATGGAAGGAATTTCCTCTGTCTTAAAAATGTCTTAGCTATTGGATTCTAAATCATACACTTGGTAAGAGTGTGCTTGAGTATATGTGCCAGTTTGCTTTAATTTAAATGTCTTTATTTCTATATACATGGAACAAGCATGGAGCATACACAACATGAATGAAGATGTTATTTTTCCTTACCTGGAATCAAGACAATGTCTATGTTACCTGTTCTAATTTCTATTTATGATGATGTAGAAAATGCATTTATGCATCTCTACTTCTACTACAGCATCCTAGAACCATTACTGTGTTACTGCCTCTCAGAGGCTTGATACTTCCAAATAAATATATTCAAATGAGAATAAGCTCATTACATATGAGAAGTCACGGGATACATGACTTGTATCTTGACTACATAGGATGTCAAAGTGGTTAATGTTTTACCTTCATCTCATTAAAAGTACCACTTATCAACATGTCCACTCCTGGGACTGTAAAATTTTAAAATATAAAATTTTAAAAGGAACACACATCAAAAGGAATTCCCTTTATTCCATAGAAATTGAAAGCTGGTGGTGAGCCAGAGCTGAGGGCAGCAGTCAGGTAGCCAAGGGGCACAAGGGGCACAGTCCCACAGTATCTAAATAAGAATTGCAGAGCAGATCCAGGGACAGTTAGCCAACGTGCCAGCCAGCAGGCAAGTCCATAAGCAGTAAAGCAGGTCCAAGATAAGACAGTAAGTCCTGGTTAGTGGGTCAGGTCAGTGGGATATGTGGCCAGGCACCCACATGGCTGCAGCATAGCCCAGGCAGGGACCTAGGGCAATTTCATAGACTCTGATAAGGTTTCTTACATCAATTCTTCTTCTTCAATGAATTGAATATAGCCTACTCTGTACAATCAAATCTGTCTCTAGAATTTTAGAGGTTCTAGCCTAATATTTTAACCATTACAAGGTTAATGATTAATGACTTTTTTATTTCTGTATCAGATAATGAGGCTGTGGAGTAACTATGGTTTTTTTATACATGCTCTTAAGTAATTCCACTCTGCAGTCTATTAGCTTCCAGATTCTACAAATCAGTGTAACACTGAGAGCATTGTGGTCAAATTCAGCTGAAAAAAGCAGATATAAGTATCACATAAATCCTTCAATTCAAAGTGACACCCATAGCTCAGGGTATTAGCACTGGATTAAAGTTACTATACAATATAATTGTTTATGCTGTTTTGCAGTGTAATAATACAGGCAAGACTACACAATCAAAGCTTTCAAAGACATAAATAGACATCACACACTGTAATTATATTTGTCTGCAAGATTATAATAATCATAGATGGCAGGTATTATGAGGCAGGTTTTTTTTTCTGATTAAGCATTCACTATAGTCATCTTACTTCAAAAGCAACTTCCAGTAAGTAAGTAAAAGCCTGGTTTTGCTAAGTTCTTGTGATGGGAATTTTCTATAAAACAGATGCAAAAGAAAAATATTGATTTACTTTTCTTGTTGCCTTTTCACTTAGTGTTATAATTTCTAATATTTATTTTTTACTCAAATATTCTTTTTCATTTTTGTCTGGGAACTTTTCAGGATGTTAAAGCACAAGACCATAAAACAACTTCACAAGTGATCCTCAGAAACAAAGGTTTATACGTGACTTACAATTCACTGTGTCATGATCTGTAAATCAACACAAGTATTTTATCTTAAAGCTACTGAATCCACTTCTATATTTAGAGCAGAGATAACTCTTTTTATGCCAAATAAAAGCTTGTTTCTTGCATACCTTGACACCTTTTTGTTGTGCAGAGTAAACACCATGACAGAGCAAGAAACTGCAAGGAAGTGAGGAATTAAAACACTGGAATGTTGTAGAACTTGTCTTACATCAGATGTAAAAAAGATATGACGTGATTAATAGGGAAAAATTCATTTTACAAAAAGCAGTCATAAAAATTGATAGAGAATTGTTTAGTGAGTTACACAGGGGAATAATAGATTCATATATTCACAGATATTAGGGGTTGGAAGGGACCTAGAAGATCATCTAGTCCAACCCCCCCTCCAGAGCAGGATCACCTGGACCAAGTCACACAGCAACAGATCCAGGCGGGTCTTAAGTGTCTCCAGAGATGGAGACTCCACAACCTCCCTGGGCAGCCCTTTCCAGAGCTCTGTCACCCTCACTGTGAAAAAGTTTTTGCTTGTATTTAGCCTAAACCTCTTGTGCTCCAATTTGCACCCATTGTCTCTTGTTCTGTCATTGGATGACATTGAGAAGAGTCTGGCTCCATCCTCTTTACACTCACTGCTCTTTGGGCCCAACCATCCAGACAACTTTTTATCCAGTGAAGAGTTTGCTGATCCAAGCCATGAGCAGCCAGCTTCTCTTGGAGAATGGTGTGGAAAGTGGTGACAAAGGCTTTACTAAAGTCCAGATAGAGAACACCCACAGCCTTTCCCTCATGCACTAAAGAGGTGACCATGTTGCAGAAGGAGATCAGGTATTAAACATATTTACGATGCCATTTTGCTTAGCTGGCAGTGCTGAATAGTGTCTTACAATCTGTCTGACTGGTTACTTGTTCAAGTGCAGTATGTGTGTTTCTCTTTTGAGTAGCTGTGTGTGGGTGCTGAAAGCAAAATGTTATCTTTGGTGTCATTGAACAAAGTATTATTTCAGCATTAGTGTAACAAGTTTGTCTTACAAATTGGCAATGAATATGTTACTACTACATTGTTTTCAGAGTGCTATAATTACGGGCAGGATAGTAGTTTTGCTCAAAGCTTTTCCAGTGCTTTATTACCTTCCCAAAATGACTTCTCACTATTATTTTCACCTGATAGCTTTTCATCAAAAGTCATTATTTTTAGTTGGAAAAATTAAACTCTTCAAATCTGGAGTCCTTTGAAAAGCTAGATACTGTTTTTTACTATGAATGTTTTCTCCAAGATTCAACATTCACAGTTCAAACAAGTTGAGCCTTGAATGAGGGTCTTGACATAGACTTAAATTGTCAATTATTAAGTCACTGCATTGTTTTTTATTCCGTTCTCTTATTTAGGACTACCAGTGCATTGCCATGAAAAAAAAAAATTAGAAGGAGTTAAAATGGTTGAAGAAGAGTAGACAAAATGTAGCTATTCTACATGGCTGTTCAACTACCATGCAAATAAAGACCACACATTCTTTTAATCCCACTGAAGAGAGGACAAATCATCAGTTAAAAAAAAAAAAAGTACTTCAATAAAAACCTACAATAGATCTTATCACAAAGATGACAAAAGGACACAAAGAGAGATGAATTATATAGGTGGTAATAACATATGATTAAGTAGAGATGCCCAGATGATGCAGCATTACAACTGATGCTGACATTAAAACTGTGTGTTTTCTTAAAATATAAATGAAGAGTTAATTGAAGAATGTAGAACCCATATAGGTGTTCAGTTAAATTTTCTGACTCAATTTATGGAAATGAAATATTGAATTGGTCTCCATATGCCTTGGAAAGGCAGTGCTTGAGAGAAACATTTGGTATTAAATGAAATAAATTCATAACATGACAGAACCAGTCAGAAATGTCAACATTACTATTCTCTTAAGTTGTCTGTAAAGAAGATGAAAAATGAATATGCTTTCAAAATGCCAGATATACTATAAAGCAGTTGATGAGAGATCCCTTCTAACCTCCACCATTCTGTTATTGTGTGACTCTGTGAAGTAATATATAAATGAAACAATCTTCATGTAATTCACCTCCTTGATGAAGAAACCTAGCAGCAGAGAGGAAGTACTAGGAAAAGTCCATCTGAGAAATAGTTTTGTTAATGCCCCTGAAGACTTTTGGAAGACTGGAAGTACTTCAAATTCTCATTTAACATTGATAATTTATTTAAATGTATGGGAGGTTTTTTCCTTGTTACTTATGTTCATTTTCTTGAATATTCTATCCAGTTTCTTAGCCAAGTATTAAAAGTGAATGCAATTTATGATGTACAGAAAATTTTAAGAAGTATAACTGGACTCAACACTGTCAACAGACTGGAGTCTTGCAGGATTTGGAAAAAAAATCTGCATTGCCATGTTAGTGAGATATCAATATATTTGTATTTTATTAATAATAATTACAACATTAATTGTTCTTGGAGGTTAGGGGAAACATTCAAAGGCAGTTGCTTTTTTTTTTTTTTTTTTTTTTTCAGTGACAAATACTACTAACCCAGT
>JANHGL010020910.1:0-20201 GCA_024611195.1 Ceyx melanurus
CCGGAGCTGCAACAGGCGGCTGCTGCCCGCCCCGCTCCGGTCCGCTCCCCCTCGCCGCCGCTGCTCGCACTTAGTTGCCTGAGTCACTGCTCTGCAGCCGGGCGCGCACACACACGCGCGCACACACACACACATACACACACATTCTCTCTCTCTGTCGCTCACACACAGACGCGCGCACCGATCCTTGGCATTTTTCACATTTTTCCACGGGGAAGGCAGAAGTTCAGCGCGGCCCTGGGCTCGCCGGAGAGGCTCGCAGCCCTCAGGAGCATTCCCCGGTGGTGCGGGCTGCCGAGCGGCCCGGCCCGGCTCGGAGCTCTGCTCGGTGCGCTGCCCCGAGTTTTGCCTTCCTTCCCCCTTCTCCTTTCCTTTAAAAGATGAAAGAAGGAATGTTCTTTTTCGCTGCTTCTTCTCCTTCTCCAGAGCTGCTGCTGCCGCTGCTGCCGGTTAATTGCACATTCAAGTGGAAAATTTTCAGGAGTCAGCAGAAACGTTGCATCCAAAAAAGACAAAGTCGCAGTTACAACAACACCGAGGAGATTGTCCCTGGAAAACTTCCTTTCGGTAGGACTTGTGTTTTCTTTGTTTTTGTTTTATTTTTTTCCTTTATCCGTGAGCTTTTCCCGAGATGTATTCTCCAGCTGGCCCCTGTGCTGGTGCGAGGGCCGGTGGCAGCCTTTGTTCGCAGAGGAGCGCTTGCAAAGGAAGTGCACTTCTGAGGGGGAGGGAAAAGTTCCACACTACGGCTTTTGTAACAAAATTAAACCAAAGCGGCCCCCTCCCACAGCTCGACAAAAACGAGGAGGAGAAATCTAGCGAGGGGGGTGTGGGGGGGGGAACATCTCTGTTTTTACCGAGTGGCAAAGTTTGCACTCTTCCCTCAGCTGCACATAAGCCTAGTCATGATTTTTCTCCTCTTGAAATCTGGTTTAAGTTGAATGGTGTTACAGTATAAAAATATTTATGAAACAATGAAATACCAGCCACCCACGTTTCTCAGGAGAGTTGTTAACTTATTAGAAACAAGTGCCTGCCTTTGATAAGAAGAAATGAAAAGTGACCTACAGAAGTGGTGGAAAGTTAGGGAGCAGTTCTGTCCTACGCTTTCTGCATGTAAATGGCTCCCAGTATTTTTAATTGCTCGTTGTCGAACACCATCTGGGGAAGAAAGGCCAAGAAACATCGGTCGTGCTGGCGTTTTCTGATGGCAAATAGTATATATAAGAAAACTGAAATGGCAGAGCCTCGGGGAAAAAAAAAATAAATTAAGTACCTCTACTGCTGTATTCCTGCCTAGCAGAGGCGTATTTGCTTTTCCTTAGTGCCGATAAAGTTTAGAAACACAATATTGCCAGTTAGCGGTTCTGCAGAGATATCCCGCCTAGATAATGGCAGTTTGGGGCTCTATCGATAAAATCCAGTTCTCTCCAGCTGAATGTTCAGTTATTACTCGGTACCTCTAATATGGAAATCTCTGTGGGAATGTCTCTTGCAGGGAAATTCATGTAAATAACTAAGTGCTACCTGCAATTGAATGTGAAACCAAAGATGATTATAATGACATTGCGACTTAATTTAAAATTATGTAGGATTCTTCTTAGAACCCTAGATTAGGAATGCATGTTTGTAATGTATGATGTATTTGTCTCTATAAATAGTTGGGGAATACCATTACAAGGATATTAGATTGTACTGATGGTAAGATGGTGCTATCAAAAATGACAAGAGATCCGTATATTAAATTACTTCTGAGGGTGGGAGGGAAGCTTGCATGTTTGTGTGTGTGTGTATACTTTATAGATATATACACATTTATTTGAGTGTAGAAATACAGAAATTAATACAGTGAATGTTCTAAAAAAAATCAAAGACTTTGTATTTGGGTCATATGTTGAACTTTTAAAAATCAACTTTATGAAATTATTTTCGGTAAGGGTAAAGTTTTATAGGGTGTGTTTATTTTTCACCTTCATGGTAAAGCGTGTCTCTTCACACTGCACTGTTTTTTTAATTAGATCATAAGGCATTTTCTGTACCAGAAGGGATAATTCTGCATTTTGTCTGCTGCAGGTTTTTACCAGCTGACCAAGCAGAAATTTTGGATGTGGGAGATTTATGTCAATATTCCTGTTTAGTAATCCAGAAATACCTTTTTACTAAACATGTTAGGTGTATTTTGAGCATCAATTTTACATGCGCTGCTTTGGTGAAGTAAATATTATTAGCCTTTGCACCCAGGAGAGTGTAACAACAGCTCTTGAGATTCAAATTACAGTTTGATATTCTGTACAGTTTCTCAGTGCTGAGGGGGGTGTACACAAGCAGGGAAGCAGAGGAGAGATTTTTGACAGGAGCATTAGTGATGTTTTTGTTTACTGCCTCTGTTTAAAGGAGTTTTAATTAAAGCAGCTAAAAAAATAACAATAGAAACTTAATTACGAACTAGACCCGCCGTGAGCCTCCAGCTGAGGAATGATAGTGTGTTGTGCTGTGTGGAGGTGTGTGAACATGTGTGTAACATGTTTGGTATAATTTGTAACTAGGCTTTTGTTGTTGTCTCTGGACGGTGTAGCGGTTTTGGATAGAGTCAAAGTGGTTTTTAGGCTTTGTTTGTCCCTGCCTGAAAAAGTTAAGCTCAGTTAAGTCACATGCGGCGGGGAGGGGGGGGCCCAAAAGATTTCTTCCATCTTACTTTCTGAGCTGCTGTTGTAGATCTTACTGTAAACAAACTTTTAAGACATAGCACAGGCAAAAGTGTAGTAAAAACTGCTGGGGCTACAGAGAATTTCTGATGTCGTTCACTTACAAAAAAAAAAAAAAGTGAAAGGTAAAAATACCTAACAGAGTGTTATGATAAAGTTTTCCGTTTTTGACCTATAAAGTATGTCACTACAAGTAATTTGATTTTATTGGAGAGTGCCTAAGAATGTTTCCAAAGCAGAAAGATTTTTGTGTACAGCTGTGAATGTGAGTGTTTGGGAGAAGGTTACCTTCAAACTTTACAGCCAGAAACCTTCAGCTCAAAATGTATAGTGCATACATCAATCTCCTTATCTGCCGTTTCTTTGTGACATTAATATTAATGCTATTTTTTTTTCCAGAGATGGCTTAAAAACTGTCTGTCTAGAGCTATTTAATTTATTTAAGAAGAAACTGTTTAACCTGAGTACGGATTGAATCTAGTAAAGTGTCTGGGATGACTCATAGGAATAAACATTTGCTGGATCAAATACTAAGATATTTACAGCATATGTTTTATGTACATGCTTAGCATGATATTTGATGTCTAAAGGACATGAGTGTTATTCTGTGTCTTTGATTTTAAAAAATCATATTTGACACAGATGCATTTTCAAATTCTTTTACAGGCTTTATGTTCTACTTTGTTTGTAATCCAACTAAGACTTGCAGACAAATTTCTATTAAAATCTAGTCACTCAATGTGTGCACTTCATCCTACGTAGTGTGTGCAATACAAAGTGAGGAGTGACTTTTTAAAAAATTCAGGTTAATTCCATTGACTTCGAATGGTCTGATGCTCTGTTCTGTTGGCTGTAATGAGGGTGCAAATTGGCCATTCAAAAATGATTTTGAAATCCTCAGTTCATCAGAGGCACCTACTTTTGCACGTGATAAATAGTAGTTACTTATTTCTGACATTCGAGGTTTGATTACTGTTTTGTTACCATGCTGCACTTTGCCATCTGTGCTTGCCTTAGGTAGGAATGTTTTATATTCCTCAACTACAGTCGTTTAGTATTAAAAAAAAAAAATTAAAAAAATTGAGTCTACAGAAAATTTTAGAACCTCAAAAGGTAAATCATCACCCTGAAAGAAACACCTGTTAGAGGTTTTGTGGCAGTTGATGCAAGTACTGTGTAATTTAAATGGTATCCTGTGATATATGAAGGGATTAATGGTGTTATTTATTGTAAAGCCAATCGACTGAGCCATGCTGAAGACACATTTTTAGAAGAAAAATCTCTGCAATAAATTCCCACTTTATAACCATATCTTGCTCCTATGTTCTTGCACACAACTTCTTTTGACTTTTGCAAGTGGAACCAGGATGGAATAATATTTCCTAGAATAATCTTTTGTTTAAATGATTGCTCATTTCCAAAACATAAAAGTGAAAAGTTGCAGTCCTCAATCCTTTTGAGGCATCAGCTTCAAATGTCCTCCTCAGATTTGTCACATAAATTCAGCTAGGACTTTACTAGTTTAATACCCTAAACCTTTCATGTTTCTTTATGAAGCCTTAATCCCACTGCAGTCATTGTGAGTTTTATTTTTAGTGGGAAAGCCAAAATTTCTCTCTGGCAATGCAGATTCAGCAACTTTTATGCTCTATCAGGTTATTAAAATTCCATCAAAATGATTTTAATTTTAAAATACAGGGACTGAAAAAGTGGAGGGAAGAAAGAAGCTAAGGAGCCTGTGTCAAAATGTGGCTCCCAACAACTAATTTGAGAGATTCCACACAGGAAGCCCACAAAGGGCTCAGAGTAACTCATCATGTGCTGCATGCTCTTGAATTTTTTTGATGAATTTTTGTGCCTACATCAAGAAGGCAGTGAAAATCCTCAGTGTGTGCAGGGTTTATGGACTATTGCCTGGTTGGTGCAGGACTGCAACCCCATTTCCTAGTCCCTCCAGCACGTGTCTGGGTTCATCATAGGCAGCTCTTTTTAGTTTGGCTCCCTGCCAGTCCAAGGTATCACCTACAACTTCTTGTTCTTTGTCTTCTAGTCATTGTTTACTGGAACAAAGTGATTATTCCCTTTGCATCCTGTTTTACCTTTCCAAGTGGCCTTCTTGGATTTCTAGCACTTGTTAACTCTTCCCTAAACTTTCAAATCAGGGATAGCCTGAGCAGCAGCAGAAGGGTATAAGCACAAAATAAGGAGTTTATTGGCTAGCAGGTCAGGAGGGGAATGTGAAAGCTGTGTGCTGGGAGGGGGAAGGGCAGGAAAGTTTAGGATTATGTGTAAAACTATTAAAATGCTATTGACTGGGAATCTAAAACAATGACAAGTGCTGTTGTTTTTACAGATACATGAACTGAAAACTGCTGCTAATGATGGGAAATGTTAATTATGTGAGAACATATTGAACTTATATTCTCTGGCATGAACTTTTTTAAATGCATCAACTGTGCTGCCTTTTATGCGCACAGCTTTCTAATTATCATAATTCAGTACAGCTCTGCCTTTTGGAAAGATTTCAAGTGAAATCTCAACTTAACATGAAAGGAGTTGGGACTTTTTTTTTTTGGTTGTTGTTTGTTTGTTTTAAACTGAGAATGTTCTTGAACAATTTGAAAAGATAATCTAAAAATTCTACATATTTAGCTGGGTATAAGTCAGGAAATAAGTATGTTCCCGTAACTGCCTATCAAATCAGGACAGATTATTAGAAGAGAAAGTTACCTATTTTTCTCATTATGTCGTTCACATTCGTACAGAACACAATTCACAGCACGTTTTCATGACTGAATACCATCAACAGATCTACTATAATGGATTGACAGGTTTTTTTTGTCAATTATTTTATGTGATTGAGGGGATTGCTGCCTTGTTATTAACAGATTTTTTTTTTCCTCAAATAATATGTAAGCACCAAAGACTTTTCTTCTTGCTTAAGAAAATTAAGGTTCATGATTTAAAAAAAAAATTATTTTTTTTTTGGGTATGAACAGATTGTGTTTCTGTAACGTGTTAAAGTCCTAGGGCAAAGCTTTCTTATGGGTCAGTATTCACACCTCCTCTTTGTGGAGCTTGAGTGGGTTGTAAATACTGAGTATTTCTAAAGCATTTGGGGTTTTGGTGTAGTTGATTTTTTTTTCTGATTAAAAAATGATAATATATATGTATCTAAAAATATTGAACTTGCACTTGAATTATCCTTTGACATATTTTATGTGATCAAATTGTTAGCATCCACCAACCTCCATTTTACCCAGCTTCTAGCTGAAAAAGAATCAGAATTTTTTTCTTTCATACTTGTCTTTTTCCTCTGCTACAGTCCACGCTACATTTCTAAAATGCAAAGAAAGCCCCAGTGAAACAAAATGACTTCATTTGAGCTGGCACTTAAGAGCAGAATTCACTTCCATAGTGCTGAAATAAAAGAAGCCAAGTGTTTTAAATAGCCACTCCCCTAGGCCAAAGTGTTTTTAGAAAAGCTCATTGTCTAGATTTGAGCTGTAGCAGTATGCCTGCCTCTGTTCAGTCTCCTGATCCAGACAGCTCCATTTCGAAAGTTGACATCTGGTTTACTCTTTGTTCACCTGTTTAAAAAAATATAAGAAAAAATAAAATGCAGATAGGTGAGTGCACCATTGCCCTGGAGCTCTGCAACAAAATAATGCTGTTGACAGTTTGTCAAATAGTGCTTCCAGTTTAACACTGCAGCAGCCTATTGTTATGCCAGCAACAGGCAACAGAAGTTGTAGCACCATATGGCTAGTATATGCTTCAGATAAGCTATCTGTTAATTTAGCTTATCAGCAGCATTTTGATATGCTTCGTGTTTGAATCACCAACCAGGACGGCCTTGGGTAGTTTTGGTGCCAAATTATTCCTGAATGTCGTAGCCATTACAGTTATTCCCTTGGTGGAATCTCTTGCCATTCATTCACCTCATGGTGCTGTGAACAATGGTGCTGCTTTTTGGAATTAGCTGGCATGTTTTTTTACATGGTTGTCTTTCTGTTGGGAGATTACAATTCAGGAATGACATTTTGGTTTTGAGGGGAGAAAATGTCAGAGCAGACTTTGGAAGAAAAGGTAAATTCATAGAGATTAAGTGGATTAAAGCCTCTGTTATTTATATCTCAATTAAATATATATATAGTGTTTGGAGACATAAATTAATAGGAGAAAGGAGATTTTATTTGTATTCAATATACCCCACACTTGTAAACAAGCTGGTTTACAGTTTAAAATAAAAGGCAAAACTTTAAAGTTTCCTTTTTCACATCCCTGATTTTACCTTTATTCTTAAAAAAAACCCCAAACCAAAACCCCAACAAAAACAAAACAACCAAAAAATCTTTAAAAAACAATTGTCCCTGTATCTACTGCCAGCAGCTCTTTGAAAGTTTTTATTTCTGCTTTTTCCACAATCGGCAGAAAGCCTTGGAGGAGATTTGAAGATTCAATGGTAGCTTCTTCATCTTGCCCCTCCCCCTGCCTTTCTTTGGCTGTAATTATTTTGTCGCAGGAAAAGTCCTGACCCAAAATACAGTCTTCTATTCAGTGTGGATGTCCTTAGAGTTGGACTCGTCTGAGCTGCTCCCTGCCCTTGCAGCACATTCCTCTGTCTCCTGCCTGACAGGCCCTGCCTTGCTGCTCCTTATGGGGCATCGTCTCTGCCTCTGGTTGCCTGGACCTGCTTCTTCCTTGATCTCCCCTTCCTCTGGACTGTGGTGGCTGTTGGTTTCCCACTGTTTGCTATTCTCCATATCCTATTTCTTCTGCTGCTGCTCATGAACTTGGTCTCGTTGTTGGGTCTGTTTACCCATCCCAGTCACCTTATTGCTTCTATTTTTCTGATGGAAAAATGCAGGAGCTGGCACAGCACCTCCAGTGCAACCATTTGGGCAGTGAAGAGAGAGGTGATGCTACTGCCTCAACCCTGTGCTCTAGCTGACATTGATGCCAGCTGAAATGAGAAAGGTTTCCTGCCCTTGGCTTGGCACCTAAGGCTTCTAATGGGATTTTAGTTCCTCTGAAGGGTCATGAATTGTGAGGATCTGTCCACTTAGAGCTGGTTTGGGGGTCACCTCAAATTTTAAATGTTTTAAATTCAGATGTAGTGTTGAATTTCATGGTGTGACTCATCCAGTTGGATGGTAGCAGCATTTTTTTGCCTTCTGGCTCATTGCAGATTAGGTCTGTACTCTCATTCTGGTGGGACTGGGGGGAAAGTAAGGGAAGAGGCTGGGAGAGGAGAGGTATGGAGACTTCAGCTCTCTGAGGCACATGTGCATCTTCCCAAGAAATAATTTTTGAGTACTTAACCCTGTACCTAGTATGTGTCTAATGTATCCAGTCACCATGAGTACGGTTGTCTTTGGACTGATGGGTCTGTTAAAACATAACAAATCTAAATTTATTTAGTACAGTAGGATGAATCTTTCATATGGTTGTGGGGCTTGGGGTTTGTGGTTATTTATTTTGATTTTATCTGTCTTGGTTTGGGTTTTTTTGTAAACTTCAGAGCCTGTCATGTTTCCAGTTGCTTTGCTATCTGCTTGCCTTGGCTTTACTAGTGTTTCATTAGCTCTGGTCATTGTTTTGTGATAGGAAATTCATAGCTCCAAATAATGTGTGTTTTGCTCTTTAAATTCACTGTTATGTATGCATGGTAATTCCTTGCTTTGCTTCTTGGCATGTTCATGATATGCTCACTGGCCAGATGTAGCGAGGCAGTTGAAGAGGAGGGTTTGAAGGAGAATTTAAATCTGCAGCTTCCTATATCAATTAACTTTAGCCTCTAGCATTTGTAATATTTTTTTTGGTGGTGGTGAAACAATGACCCATAAATAACTTTATCTTTCAAAAATCTAAAAAGAATACAAAGAAGTCCAAAGGGTAGTAGAATTATCATAGTTGTTGGTTGCTTGGAAAATTAACTAATATTCTGGCTTCTGAGATTTTGGAAACAAATTAAAGAACCCTTTTTTAGGTAGCAGGCTGCTTTTAATGGTTCTTCTGTATTAAGGAAAGTACAGTATTGTAGGTTATTTATTTCTGGGCATGCAGTACAGGGTGAAGAGCTTGCAATTCAGCTAGCAATGCCTCTGTGCCCTGAGGTAAACTCTATTTCACAAAGGGAATTTTGATTATGGTCTACTGCTCTGTAGCATAGTGGAGGCTTCAAGAGGCAAGTGGTAAATGCTACCAAAGAAAAGCTGGATTGGAGCCACTGACGTCATCTAAGTAAATCTGCTGTAGGACTATAGCCATAAAATGACTGCCAGCCACTGAGCGCACTTTGGCCTTTTCTTGTCAACTGTTTTAACTGCTGGCGTTTTTTTTCTTTTTTTTTTTTTTTTCTCCAAGCAACATGCATTTTTTTTCTTTTTTTTTTTTGTTGTGCTAGTTGTGCACATGGTGAAATCCAGCAATGCTCACATACCGAAGTTCCCCCTCCCTGCCTGCTACACTGTATGTAATGTGTGAGTAGCTGCAGCTCACAGGGAGAAAATTAAAAGTAAACCAAGTACTTTTCCATACAGGAGCAAGGCCGAGTTAAGCTTCCATCACAAGCTATTTTTTAGGTGCAAGAGCCTGGCAGTTCAAGTTACAGCATACTGATGAGATTTGTGTAGTGGGCAAAAAGCATTTTGATGCACTGGAGGGCACGCTTCCCTCTGCAAGGACCAAACACAGAAAAATGGCTGGTTTTCAGTCCTGACTTAGCTCAAAATGCTTCTGTGTGAGTGTCTAAGATGCAGTGTTAGTCATTGCTTTAAGGTTGCTGTCTGCGGCTCAGACAGTCCTGAAACAAAACTTTCCTGTTGGTTCGAAAACCCAAATGTTGTCAGGCAATCTTTTGATGATACTTTTTATATACAGTTAAAGAAACCACATCCATTACCAACAGTAGCTCCAGGATTCATTGCTTAACATATAGCAGTATTTATATACCTGTACCTAAAGGTCTATCTGAAAATGTAACTGATATCACACCTGTCCTCAGCTTGAATTCAGCTGCATCAGGACTGACACAAAAGCACTTGAGTTTTGACAGTGGATTTTGAATTTGTTGTCAACATCCTCTTGAATTTCCAGGAAATTTAGCATACTATTTTATTTTACAACAGAGTGCAACATAAACCACATTTATAATTGTTAGTCGGTGTGTCCCATGACAATATTTGTTTACTTGATTTATGTACTTTTAAAACTTTAAAATAAAAATTAAGCATTGCTGTTTTTTGAAGTTGGAGTCTTATGATCAGAAATATATTAAAACCAGTATCTTATCCATGAATCATTAGATGAGTCAGTTCCTGAAACCACTACAAGCCTCACAGTTCTTGGCTGGGACTGAAAGCAGGAAATCCAGGCTTCAATAACTTCCTTTCCCAGTACTGGCTATAGCAGCGTTAGTGGTTAGTATACGCTGCTTTTGTAAGCAATAGGAAGATGTATGTCTGAGGAACAAAGGCACTCAAGTCAATTTGCTGAAACTGTTTATAATTTGTGGTCTCGATTTGAATGTCAGGATATATTGGCATATACTCCATTCTGTGCTGCAGTACATTTTCCAGCAGTGATAGTCAGAAATGAAATAAAGGGGACATGTTATGGCCCTACGCTTGGACAAAACCTGTCTAATTAGACTACCAGAAAACCAGAAGACACTTCTGCAATACCATCCAACTCCTGAAGAGTTGTGGGAACCAGAACTGAACACATAGAAGTAAATTTAAAATGTTTATTTAGCAGTTACTTTATTTTATGCTTGTGCAACAAACTATTTTTATTCTGTTTCAGTGCTCCAAAAGGGCTTGGAAAAAAAACCCCAAACAACACAAACTTGGAACTTGTAAAATAAAACCACATGATTTGTTTTTGTCTCTCTTTTTTTTTTTTTTTAATTTTATTTTTTCGTAGTGAAAACTGTTTACCTCCTCATAATCAAGGACAGATTGATTATCTGTCTCTATGTCAGTGGAGCATTGTTGGCTGCAGAATCTGTCTGTTGAAATGTGGAGTGCCTGTACACTATGGCATCAGTGCAAGAGGAGGATGCACTGGTTACCCTTTGGAGCATAACTGGGCCA
Organism: Ceyx melanurus; assembly: GCA_024611195.1. Classification (NCBI taxonomy): domain Eukaryota; kingdom Metazoa; phylum Chordata; class Aves; order Coraciiformes; family Alcedinidae; genus Ceyx; species Ceyx melanurus. The sequence goes on from JANHGL010020910.1 coordinate 10,805, forward strand.
GATTCATGCTTGTACTATGTTGATCTTAATATGTTTACACCTGGAAAGTATTCAACTGTTTGTTTTTCTTAAATACTATGAAAGGTAGTTTGCTATTTTACATGTATTATTTGGTTAATTTAACTCTCTAATTAGCAACACAGAAAAGCCAAACCAGTCTTTAATTATTCTTTTTGTTCTCCCCTCCAAAAAATCATTTGTTCTTAAACTGGAAAGAACACTAGTACTGAGAGAGATAAATTAGTGAGACACTGCATTAAAAAGCTACTTTTGACAGCATTGGTTAAACTGTATATGATACCTATAACTGTATCTAAAGAAAACTGCAAGGCTGATGCTTTTCTTAGCTGGTGATGAAGTTCATTGCTGGCAAATTGACCTCGATATGACAGCCGCTTGGAGAGCTTTGGAGCCAAGTGGCTGGCACAGGTGGCCCCATACTGGTGTCTGCTATGGTGCTTCTTGAGTATTGTGTTTGTCAGGCAGTATGGAAGAGGATTGGACTGGGGAGAAAGGAGCCAACACAGACCAGCTTGATGACAGCTGAAGGCTGAGATGCTTTTCATGTGGAGGCCCATATTCATAATAGTCTGTGCAACTCCTTGCCAATGGGAAAGACCCAGAGAGGGTCAATCCCTTGCTCAGATGACACTGGAGCCTTTATGGACTGGTTTGAGTTATTGGTGAGGTTGCTTTTGAGGGAGCAGCCTCCTGATTGACAGGTTTGTGTCAGCACAGATTTCCCAGGCACTTTTTCTGAGGTCCCAGGCCAACTGCTCTTTCTCCCCACAGCTGGGCTGGTAATGTGTCTGGGGACAGGCCACTGGATGTGTTTTGCCATAATGGAGCTGAGCCTGGGGTGGGTTGTTGGGACTTCTGGCATGACAGCAAGCACTCAGGCTTGTTGGCAGCTGCAGGGCCAGGACTTCTCTTAGAATATTTAATGGGCTGCTATTGAACCATGAAGGTGCAGATTAAAAAAATGTAAACAGGGTAACTGGTCCATAACTGCAATTCTCACAGCACCATCTCCTCTGGTACAGGAAGATTGTAGAGAACTCAGGGTTTGATAATAAATTTCTCCAAGTAGCTACTGCTCTGCTTCTGGAGCCAAGGCTGTATCAGGCAGGGGAGCTCATCACAGTCACGTCCCAGACGAGCAGAGATCTTGTGCCATCAGGCTTGTGCAGTGCAGAGCATCATGTCAGCAGAGTGGCTTTTATACAGTGTATAAACAGCTGGGCTGTTTGTGAGGCAAGCTGGCTCCTCTCATCCTGCTGTCGTGCTTTAAGAGAAAAGGAGGGGCCTTTGAAAGAAAGGCTGGATGCTCCCATCCAGCAAGGAGGCTCCTGTCTTCCTTTCTTTTGCCTGGCTGAAGTGGTGCTTTATTCACAGGTGCTGTGTGTTAGAGCTGTTTGTGGAGGGAGTAGAAGCAGCAGCCTTGCTCAGGTGTGTCCCCACTGCTGTGGGGAGCCAGGTGCCAGTTCTTTGGGGATTGTGGTGTTCTGCATCACACCTCCTATTGTGGATTTAACTTACTGCATTGTAATTAGCTTCTTGTAATAATAATTATAATCGTTAACTTGCTGAAATAACAAGGATGTACCTTCATGCTGCTTCTGTGAGCCGCTTTTGGGGCAGAAAGCTTTCCTCTTGGTTTCTCTTTAAGGGAATTGTAAGCACTTTAGCAGTGAAGAATAGTGGTGAATTTTCACATGATCAAAAGGCATTGTTCATCTTTGGGACCATATAAAGTACAATTTTCTGTTAATTGATGTTAAACAGCAGATGGGTTCAGAACAAAGAAGAAAGCCTCCAAGTGGAATAAGCATCTAAAAGTTTAGAAGTGGGTTATAGCTATGATTGATTTAATTTATTTCACTTGCAAAGAAATGTAAATGATTTAATATTGTTTTCCTAGTCGAATGGTCCTGAATATGGGAATTATAATGCATGAGATCTGGAGATACATTTTGATCAAGTTCATACACTTTAAATGTGTATGAACCGCACATCTTTGTGTTACTATCAATCAGAGAGATATCCTGTTGCTCTAATGTGGATTTTGGTTTGGGATTAGAGGCCTGGGGCTTTGAATTGCTTGCTGTCTGTAGCCCAAGTCATCAGTAGCTAGTGATTGATTCCTTAATTAAAATCAATTTAAATGGATTTGTAAACCTCATGTAACAGATTATCTTATTAGCAGGATGAGAAAGGCATTGTGATCTGTGAGGAATGTGTCGCTTTGGACAAAATATATCAAGATTTCTATGGGCGAATTTAATGAATTGCTGTTGCTATAAGTGATATATGCAAATGAAAGAGCCTTGCTTAAATCTGACATTAAACAGACTCTTCCTGTAGAACATGTTTTTTTATTTATTTTTTTTGTTGAGCCTTCTCCAAAAGACTTGACTTTAATCTTAACGTGTGTCTGCGTGCGTGTGTTTGTGCATATTTGCAGTCACAGAGACACATTAAGTACTGTCCAGCTTCTTCTGGCAGATTCTGCTCTTGGAGCTGCTTATATTTCAGTAGCATTTCCTTCACCCCATTAAAAAAAAAAAAAGAAAAAATCCCCCAGTAAGAAAAATAATTTTCTAAATTACTAAAACCAAAATGACAGAAAGAACATCTAATACTGTTTAATCCCCACTCCGCCTGCTCAGCAGCACTTGCTGGAGGAGACACTCTGGACAGCTGGAGGGGCCATGCAGGCAGAGGGGAGTTCTGGCAGAAGTGAAAGTGCTGAAGAGCTGGCAATAAAAGCTTTCCTGGCTGGGGGGGCACACGCTTGTCTGTTATCCTTGCATTTGTTTTGTAATTTCTTTTTACATCAAAATGTATAGCAAATCATTCCAGACATATCTATATATTATGTTATGCTATTTGATCAGGCCTCAAGGATATCTAAGACAAAGTATCAACAAAATCAGTGGGAATTTTTAAGTTCATTTAAAAAAGAGCAGGATTGTGGCCTCCAAACTGTAGCCTTACCCACAAGTTTTCAGTAATCTCAATAATGTGTGTGATCTCCATTCTGATTTGTGATCCCTGCTTCTACAGGAAATGAGATTTTAAATTGTGTCTGTGATGTTGTAGCATCACTTTACATATTTCTTCCCTCGTTTGTGCTCTCTGTGCATTTGTAATTAGGCAGCAAAGTGAATGAAATCGAGATCCCTTTTTCATTACAATGAAGCTAGTTTCACTTCATGTTTTCTTGGCTGTATTGCAGGAATTGAAGATCTGTGAAAACGGGCAGTAATAAATTGCTGATATCAACTGTTAAATTGTAATGAACTTCTTAAGAATCCCACAAAACCAAAATACTGCCATCATATAGCTCTGAATTGCCTCAGAGATATCTGATCATTGTGTAGTCAAAACAGTGCTGTTGATGTGTTAGGTTTTTTTTTTTCTGTCAGATAACCTATACTGCCAGTGCCAGTAAGATTGCATATCGTGAAGCAAAAAAGGTTTGAAACTGGATTGACACAGTAAACCCCATTGCAACTGTTTTTTCATAGAATCATAGCATGTTAGGGGTTGGAAGTGACCTCTGGAGATAGAGTCCAACCCCCTGCCAGAGCAGGGTCACCCAGGGCAGGTTACCCAGGAACGGATCCAGGTGGGTCTGGAAAGTCTCCAGAGAAGGAGACTCTACAGCCTCTCTGGGCATCCTGGTCCAGGCTTTGTCACCCTCAGTATGAAGACGTTTTTCCTCATGTTGAGGTGGAAGGTTTTGTTGAAATAAAATGTGTTGCCTGAGATGTGTGCAGTTTGCAGTGGAAGAAAGCTTCTTTGGTCCTTGTGGAAACAACAGCTTGGAAGTGTAATATTTAATTTGAAAGACATCTTGGTGGTGACCTCCAGTTTGGTCCATAGTTTTCTCTCGACAGCTCTTCTTTGGATTTTGACTCTGGAGGATGGGTGATTCACCTCACCATTGGTGTGTTGCCAACCCACTGCCTGTTAAGGGCTCCAGTAAGAAATTTGGAGAACTACTCAGAAGTTCACAAGGACAGTGGTAGCTACTGAAACTGCAGCTCTTGGGGCTCCTTGCACACACATGTGTGTGCAGGTGTATACCTTCCAAAAATCCCACACCACCAACTGTATCTGTCCCTTTTGTTCCCTGAGTCTGCAGCTGGTACAGATGTGGAGGTTCATGGCTCTGTCTTGGTGTGTCACTTAAGTCTGGGAGCTTGGAAGCCAGCATTGAAATGCTGAGTATAACAAGTTATCCTGGATCCATTTTATCCCTGATACAGCTCTTGAACCCAGGGAGAAAGTTTTCTTTCCCTGACTTACAGTAACTCTTACATTAGCATGCCAATTTGAAATTAGAGTAGTGATGCAATAAATATTTATTTTGTGAACCCTTTGGCTTGGAAAGGAGCAAGAAGATTCTTGAACTCAGAAGAAATGTGCCAAGCAGTAGCATTTTCTTAAAAAAAAGAGAGAAGAAAGAAAGGTAGGACACAAGCAGGACATAGACCCATCAAAGTGGCAGACTTGCAGAGAGGTAACTCCATGGTAGAAGAGACAGGCCAGAGTCCTCTTATGCCTGATAGTATCTGGAAGCAGAGTCCTTCCCTTCAGCTGCTTCATCTTACACACCCAATTCCTCAGTTGTAGAACCCCAGTTTAAATTAATTGACTTTACAATGTTGCATTTCTACCATAGGGTTATGTCTATAAGGAAAAGGACATCGGTGAAGAGCTTTTAAATACCTTATGGCATCACCCTGTCGTGGTGACTTCAGACAATAGTTTCCATTCTGCCTTTATCTATAATGTGAATCTTAGTAACATTTGTCGTGTATTAAGGCTGCAAAGTTGTTTGTTGTTTTGTTATTGTTGTTGTTTTTTTTATGTGCATTGTAAACCTTGTGAAATGTTTTTTATTCTTGCAAATTATAAATAGTTCTGTTGGCTCAACTGTCCCTTTTGTAAGCACATGATTTTTAAATAATAAGTTCTGGGGCAATGTTGGACGAAATGCCATTGAGTTGGAAGGTAATAACATTTCCATGGTGCTCTATGAAGGTCAATGGTATGCCGTTAATTGCTGGACTGCTGACAGGTGCTGGGTAGGAAGTGTTGCTACCCTAGACACTAAATATAATAATTAAGCTCAGGGGTTAGTATTAAAAGCATGGAAAAACACGACTCTGTCACTAACACAGGATTTGTGTTGAGATCTGTGTTAACAAGACCATGGTAGATGTAGGTTTGTACCTTAATATTATGCTTGCAAATTATATTTTTTAATCTTCAAGGAAAGTGTCCGTTCTGAAGCTTGGAGGATGTGGTCCAAATTAAGAGGACTAGGAACTTAATTTGTTGCTAAATGTTTGGTGCTTGGTCTTACTAAAGAAAGTTTCTAGCTCTTGGTATATTCAGAGGAAAGAGCCTTTGAAGGCTTCTAGAGGGACATCCTGACCATCTACCCTCTGTGTCTAAATTGAGGTGGGTGGATGGCATCTCCCTGGTCTGGAGAAGTAGCTTCTGTGGGTGGGGTATGGAAATTCAGGTGGGTATTAGACCATCTCACTCTTTTGAATACCTCTGTAATCTTCTCTGACTTTTACACAGCAGCTGCCTGGTCCTGGCAGAACAGAGGTGTGGAAGTAGCCCTGGGCAAACAAGGGAAAGTTGTGCAGAATAGGGAAGAATATTTGAAGGGTGCTTGTTTTAACTTCATCTGCAAACTCTTTGGTAGTTCAGGCTTAGCAAGGTATTTCTGTTTTACTTAAGGACATTTAGAAGAATTCCAAGAAATGGTCGAAATGTTGACATTTGCTTCCCCTCTTTTTACACTGCAGCCTGCCCAGTCCCTTTGCATTCCATTCTGCTGCTGTGCCACGAGGCTGACAGACAACTGGGGAGCATTTCAAATGCACCCTGTTGTCGATTCCATTTTCAATGAAACCCTTGTAGCGCACACTTGCAATGGTGTGATGCAAACACGGCATAATTGGGAGCAGTGCAGACTGAATATTCTGTTGGAATAGGCCAAATTGGAACACAAAATGTCATAACTGTGAAGACTGGGGAGAAATCCTGGCTCCAAAGTAGTAGAAGTCATAAATAAATGGTGTCTCCTCCACATTAACACCTTTATTCACAGAGTCCTTTTGAGCAGCTTTCGCTCACTAGCAAACAGTGCAAAGGAACTGAAGAAAATTCAGATTAATGTGTTGGTTCAATGTCTCTCCCCAGTTTTAATCCAATAGATTAATTTAGACTCGTAGCTATCTTTAGACAAACTGCCAAAGATGATAACTGCTCATTTCTCTCCTGATTTTAAATGTGTACGTTTTGTGGGAGGATCAGTTGGTATTCACATAAAGATGTCAATTTGTCTTGGCTTTGTCCATCTTTGTAAGAACCACGAGTTGGAATAGGAGAATGGCTCCACACGGACAGGGCTGCTGTTGGAGGCAGGGAAGCTGGTGGGCTCTGAATCCCTGCAGTGAAGCTCTGTGAAAAATCACAGATCAGCACTGCAACCTGGGCTGTGGAAGTGTTCATAGGAACAGAAACTTTTAAAGGGGTATTTTAAGAGGATTTATAGCTCCCCTGGGGAGTTAAATGTCAGTATATAATATTGCTGCAGATTCAAAATAAATAGAAAGCTTAAAACTGTTTTGCAACATATATATATACACACACACATACCAATTCTTACCAACCCATGTTTCAAGTCATTGGATTAAAGCTCTACTAATCTGGTGATTTTAACATGCTGGGGGATTTTTAAATTTTTTTTACTGCTGCTGGGAAGAAAGGTGCTCATGTGATTAAGGCACAAGTCAGGGGCCAGAGATTTGCATTTGGTTTCTGGGGCAGAGTTGAGTGAGGGAGCTGGGAGGAGCATTCATGGCTCAGATTACTAGAGAAGGGGCAGTTGGGGAAAAAAAATCAGAAAAATCCATCCCATTGCACTGGGTATACGAGTTAATATTTGCAAAGCTCTTTTCTATACTTCTGTTGAAAGTGCTGTCAGTGTGATTGTCTCTGAGAGAGGTTTCAGTACTTCTTTGCTTTACACAATTTTCTGTAATTGGCTTGGAGTGGTGAGATTGAGTGTAATTAAGTCTCATAATTAATTAATATGAGAGAGCCTACGCAAAAGCAGAAGTAGTATTTCAGATTTCATGATTTGTTCCCTTCTGTAAAATTGGAGTAATAATACCTTGTTACTTAATGCTGCAAGCAATAATTAGATAATAGTTGTAAAGTGCTTTATTATGAAAATGTATGTAAAGAACCATTTTTAAGTGGTGAAACTGATGCATATGTCTCAGTCCTTGCAGAAAAGCTGATTCTCCTCTGAAGTAACACAGTGAAACTGGTGTATCCCAGGACCAGAAGAAATAGCAAGCCAGTATTTAAGGCTGTTTAGAGGATGATCATAGCTTTTTGAAATATTCTTGCTGAGGACTTGTCTTTTTTCTTTCTAATTTAAACAATAATTTAAAAAATCTTAGTTAGAGGTATAATAACAGGGATTGAGACCTCCCACTAAAACTAACAGTCACCAAACAGGCAAAACAGTCACACAGATGATGTAGGACATAAAATCTCCAAGCATGTTTTATGATGAACTGTTAATAGACTGCTTTCATTGCATACAGCTATTCCAGAGCCACCCGGAAGGGTTAGGCATGTTACAGAGCCCCTGGATCCCCTTCTGAGAATGACCCCTCAGCAGCTTTTGTTTCTTCTTTTGCATTTGTAAAATTGAGTGCAGGTATCAACCTGGGCATTTGCTCCACTGAGGGTAAACCAGGGGCTGTGGGTGGAAGGAAAATCCCCTCCGCTGCTGGTGTGGCTGATGAGTCCCCTGGTGAACAGAACGAGGAATGAGTCAAAACCAGCTGCCCTGATGGCACGGAGTACAGAAAGCAAAGGTCAGCAGGTCTCTGCTAGCTGGTGTGTTTCTGGGAATAGTGCTTGGACTAGGGTTGGGCTGTCAAAAAGCTCATTGTGATTGCTCCCTGGAAAGGTACTGAAACTTGGCCTGAACAGACAGAGCTGAAGCTTGTCAGTGAAACTGCAACTGATACGGCCAGTAAGCCAAACACGTCCAAGCCGTTCCCAAGCCACACTTGTATCAGCTATTGGGCTTTACTGTACCAGCTTTGCAAAACTCAAGAAGTGCCGGGAACAACCCCAGAGGAGGAAGGATGAACCTTAAGTAATTAGCCATCCAGCAGTGCAGCAAACAGTGTTTGTGCCTGGCAGGGGGCCAGGCCATCAATACCACGGGTGAGGAGCTGGTGAATGAAGCCTGCTCCAAGTAGTCTGTGACAGCCTTGCCTGAGTGGCTCTCGGAGGTGTTCCCCATGAGATCGCTTGTGGGATTGGTCAGGCAGTGATGAAGCAGTTCCCCTAGGAACTCCCAGCAATCTGGTAGTATCCTGAGTTAAGTGAGGTGGTGACATATTTTTTGCCTATTGCTAACCTCAAAAGAAACCTCCAGCAGTGACTTACTATGGGGAATACAGGAAGAGTATTTCAGAATGTGCCTTCTGTAGATGTAGTGCTACTGATATTAACAGGTGTAAATGTAAGTTTTGGAGATGCATAATGGTGTATGATAAAGCTTGGCAGAGAAATGCAGTATTCTCTTTTGTTGTTAGCTACCTCCTTTTCCTGTGAAAACTTGAGAGTGCTTTCATACTTAACATGCTTCCTCTCTTCACTATAGTTCATCTACCAATCTGACCCTCCCAATGAAAGTAGCTGGCTCTGATGGCCTAAAAGAATGAGGGAAGTGTCATCAGGAAAAGATCTGGCAAATTTTAAGTTTTCTGTAGAACTGGGTTTGGCTCTGTGTGATGCAGCAGGTGAAAGTCAAATACACACAGATACATCTGTGTATCTCCACACTACTGTAACATGCATCAGATAAATACACTGTCCCTTTTAAGCTTCTTCCATGAATTTCAGAGCTAGCTGTTGTTAATGCAGCAGGGGCAATTCTGCAATTGAATTGCCATGGTACATGAGCTTCTTGCTATGCCTCTCATGAAACTGCCTTAGCTTTCCTTGTCACATCTCTGCATCCTCTGACAGCCTCCCTGTATTCTTCCCAAGTGGCCTGTCCCTCCTTCCATGTTTTATGTATTTCCTTATGCTTCAGTTTATCCAGTATCTTCCTGCTCAACCATACAGGTCTCCTAACTCTCTTACTAGATTTCCTACTCTTGGGGATGCACTTGATCTTGAGCCTGGAGGAAATGGTGTTTGAATATTAGCCAGCTTGCTTGGGCCCCCTTGTCCTCCAGAACCCTGTCCCATGGGACTTTTCCCAGCAGTTCCCTGAGAAGGCCAAGGTTGGCCTTTCTGAAGTCCAGGGTAGCAATCCTGCTTGTGGCCCTGT
>JANHGL010020910.1:20301-31264 GCA_024611195.1 Ceyx melanurus
CTTTGTTGGTCAGTACAAGGTCCAGCATCACTCCTCTCCTTGTTGGCTCCTCCAACACCTGCATTAGGAAGTTATCACCAATGCTCTGGAGGAACCTACTGGATTGTGCCTGCCTGGCTGTGGAGCTTTCCCAGCAATGTCAGGGTAATTGAAGTCCCCCATGACAACCAGAGCCTGTGACTGTGAGGCTACTTCCAGCTGCTTATAGAAGGCCATGTCAGCTTCCTCATCCTGATCAGTTCACCTCACCTCCCTTTGAGAGAGGCTGCAAGAAAGAAGCAGTGGGGAAAGAGGACTACATACAGTTTTTTAGACTTCCCTGGCACATTTTCACTACCCCACATGAAAGATCTTTTTAAAAATCACAGTGAAGTTAGAAAATATATTTAATAATTAAAGTAAGATTGTTTCAATTCAGTTTTGGCTTTGCTGAGTTTAATGCAGGTGTCAAATACCTACTGGAGACATAAAAAAACCCCAAATGCTTGGCCCTTTTCCCTACAAGGCTGGCTGAATGTGAGTCAGTATCTAAGAAGGCTTCTCAATGGAAAATGAGAAAATAATATTAATAAAAAATTTAATTATTCATATGAACTGCTTGTAAATTATGCACATATAGTAGTCACCACAATGAGAAACTTCTCTAACACTTTTTGGCAGACAATAACTTGAAAATAAAGACTGAGAGATAATTACTATTATTATTCTTAATACTAGTGTCATTTTGGTTTGTGCTGCATTAGCATTAAGATGCCCAAATGAGCATCCACAATCCACTGCTCCAGACTATGCTCTATTGTAAAAACATGTTCCCAGCTGGGGACAGCTTGTTTTTTTAAATACACGAGACCAAGCACAAGATAGGGTATCAGGTGAGGGAAGTTAGGAGTCTTGCTTGAACCCCCCAGGAAATTTGTGGCAAGACCAGGGTTTAATCCTAACCTACCAAATTCCAGTCCAGCCTTGTAACCAAAAACTGTGTTCTTGGTGTAAGCATTTTGAATTTGTGTAATGGGCTGAGGCTTTACATTTCTGCAGTATCAGACAAAGTATTGAAATATTCTTAGGTTATAGTGGACTCCAATGAAATAGACCTTCAGGAGGATGTCATGGGATATTGGGGTGCTTCATGATTTTCTTATTTTTTTCCTTTTTCCTCCCCCCTTCCTTCCCCCTGTTTTACTAACATCCACTGGTTGGCTTTTTATTTCCTTTTCTGAGACTGCACCTTCTTCTCACAACTTGTCGCACATTGTGTGGTGTAGAGGTGCAGCATCCAGAACCAAAAGAGGAAATGTGCTGATTTTGGCAGTTGACCAAACTGACCTCATTTCTTTGCTATTGGAAGTTTGTGCACTTTTCTGGCAGGCAGCACAGCCAAAAATATGATTGCCTAGTTCATAGCATGTCTTCATTGAAGAAAATGCTTGCCAGATACTTAAATGCTTTATTCACATCTATTAGCAGAACGTACCTGATAGGCATTGGCAGCTGGGCAGCCTGGTCAGAGGGAGCAAGAATGAGACCATCAGATTTAGAGAGCAGAAGAAATGGGACAAACTTTCTCAACTTTGTGGATGAGGGATGGTGTTTTTAGGGCTCTGCAGGTGTGTGAGAGAGGAGCAATGCAACGGAATGCCCATGACCTTGCACCTGGGCTTTGTGTGCCATCTCTGTGCTCAGTGGGTTTCTGAAATGTTCCCCACTTCCCTGTGGTGCACGGTCTGGCAGCTGTGCTGGTGAGCCATTACCCAACAGAAAAATCTGCTAGGAATTGTCTTTCATTGTAGCACTGCTCCATCCCTCTCTCCAAATGAAGCCTGGGACAGTGGAAACTTCTGGGGAGTGATGTAGTTATATCACTAAATGAGATCGGTGTAAGGATGTGCTTTGACATTGGTTTGCCCAGAGGCTCTGGTGGGAATAAAACCTGTCTGTGCAAAAGGACATAGCAGACTGACAGACTGATGAAAGCTGGCCTGTGAGAAAAATGGGAATTATACACAACTGTAGTTGAAGAGTCAGGTGAAAATTAAGTGTTCGCATCTTAAGTTAAAAAAAAAATCCTGAAAGTGGTTAAGTATTCCAAGAAGAGAAAGTAATAAAAATCTGCATAGAAAAATAACTATCTAGATTTGAATGTTGATTATGTGATTGTATCAGAGGTACAGATGTACGTGTATATTATAGCCTCCCAGAAATATGCAATCTTCCCAGAAGAACCTGACTGCAGATCACAGAAATCTTCTTTTACTGCTTTCCACCCCTCTTGAAAATGTTTTGGGTGTGTCTTGTGCATCAGAAGGGGATGAGGTGGTTGTTTGAAGTTGTTTGGCCTTGAAGAATGTGAGGGCCACTGAAATGGTTTGGCTGTTGAGCAACAGCAGACGGCCTGCTTCCCTTCACCAGGTTCACTGTGTAAGAAACAATCTCTTTCCCAGCATGATTGGTTCATTTTTTTATTTTGATTTCTTTTGTGAGGATACAACTTTTTGATTAGTTTTAGAGGCTGAAAATAAAAGCAACAAAAGCAAATGTGCATCAAGCTGCAGATATATTGATGGACCATTATCTGGCAAGGAGCTCTTTATTGGGTAGACTCACAGAATCTTCTTGAAGTACTCGAGAACTCCTGCATCACACTGAACAAGTAGTATGTAATGAAATTATATCAGGCTTTTCCTAGTAAAGACATTGGAATTGGACTTTGCTGCTTTTGGGAGGTGAAGCAGCTTTTTTAATGATATTTGTTCCACTGTAGATGCAAAGCTTTGAATTGTACTCAAAAAAAGTTTCTTAAAAGTTGGTTAGATCAGATGTTAGCTGTTTTAGGTGTGACTGCAAATAGATAAAAAGCTTCAGCTAGGCACTCGGATATTTCAAAAAACAAATTAAAAAACCCTGCTCAAAACTTCTTTCAGGTTAACTAAGAGTGAGCATGGATTTGTAAACTCTACAGAAACACCACATTTAAATAAGTAATTTATTATACTGCAAGCACCATATGATGTAGCTATGCAATGTTTTTAAAGGACAAAAATCAGATTATCTTTGGCTGTGTCACCAGATGGTGTGTAATGGGCAATAGAATTACGGATTATGAGAAATAACTTTCACTCCTAGGTAACCTGACTGACAAAACCTTTGTGCCTTATAAAAACAAGACAGTCAGAGACTGAGTGGATGGCAGAATTACTTTTCCCTACCCACAGAAATTCCCCTTGACCAGGAAACAAGTTCCTACGTGTCGTCAGAGAAAGAAACAGGCAATCAAATTAAAATATTTCTACCCGACTCTTATTACTGTTTGCATTTTTTAAACACTAAAATTGAAATAGTTTTAAAAAAGGCTTTCTCCCTATTAATGTAGTTATATTTCATTAATTGCTGTAACTTGAACTGTCTTGCTGTTCTTTGTATAAATATACACTAGAAATAAAGCTGCAAATAATAATAAAAAAAAAAGTGGAAGGCCAAGCCCTAAGCAATTTTGAAAAGCCTCTGTTTACTAGTATGTACTGGTGTAAATTTTGCTTTAGCACAAGCACTTGAAAGGAAAGCAGGAGCAAGAGCCAGGGCTCTGGATGAGGGGGGAAGTGGAGTGGAAGAGCCCGGGTGGCAGATGGTTCCTCCTCCTTCTCTTGTTCCACTCATGAAATGTCTGAATGCTCGCTCAGAGTGGGGACAGTTGCTGGCAGTCCGTGTACACCTGTGTTTTCTGACAGCCAGGAGGCCTAGGAATGGGCACAGTTTTGAAACACAAGTTTAAATTTTGAAGAGACACAAGAAGAGCTGCCCATCGGCAGCCCTGGCAGCACCGTGCCTTTAAAGTGATGTGTTCACATTAAAGGGAGACATTTAAATAATGCAAAGAGGTAAACTAGCTTGAGTTATGTGTGGTTTTAGCTGGGTGACTCTTACTGCCTTTTATGGAAATCTCTCATCTAAAGTCCTGCATGATTTTCCCCAAGGGCAAATATTAACCCCATAAAAGAAAAGCTATCTACAGTTCCACATCAGACATTACGTGTTTGATGTCTGTGGTTGGCCGAAAATGGGGCTTTATTAGAACTGGTGCTGGTATCTGGATAACGGGAAGCTGGGTTGCCTTCCCTTACTCATGAAAGACAGGGAAACTCTTTAGGCACAGTGATTAAACCATAGCACTAATTACTGTTCGCATCATTCTGCAGTAAAGCAAGGAGTCTCCGCTAGAAGCTTTCCAGACCTGCTGGATCTGTTCCTCTGTGACCTGACCTGGGTGATCCTGCTCTGGTGATCTCCAGAGGTCCCTTCCAACCCTACCATTCTGTGATTCTATGAATTTAATATATTGACCTTAGCAGCCTCACTTTTGCAGACCAGGCTCTGATGTTTTTCACTGCAGAGCAGGACAGAGCGGCCTAAGTTTGATTGCAGCCCCGGTGTTCTCCATTGCCTCAGTAGTGCCACTGGTGCCATGAGGACAATGTCCTTGCTGGGCTGGGAGAGCAGAAACAGGAGGCCTGGTGCTGCCACAGTGGCTGTTGTAGTTTGGCCTGTGCTGTGATGAGGCCTTGGGGGCTTCATGCAGGGGCCAAGGGCCGACAGTGTCATGGCGGCCTGGCGAGCCGGTTGTCTGCTGGTGGCCGTGCGGGGCAGCGAGTTAGCAGTGCTGTGTCTGATGTGTGGCTGCCAGTCTCCCATGGGCTGGCAGCCTGTAGCCAGAGCTGCCAAAACTTCCTCGCCTTCATTAATTGGGTGATGTCATGAGTCTGGGCTGGTTTGTCTGCACTGGCCTCGGTGCCTGTCAAAACCAATCTCTGAGGGGAAAAAAATAAAATAGATATGCAACAGGAGTAGTGAGCCCTAGTGTGCTCTAAGGTGTGGATCCACAGCTCTGGGCATCGCTCTGCCCCTTGGGGGAACCGCTGGCCTCTGCGGATGAAATTTGGAACTTGTTTGGGAGCTGCCGAAGCTGTGTCCGTGTGCGTGGTACCATGTAACTGTTCCTAATGTCAGTTAAGGTGCTTTCCTGAGGTGGGAAGAGAAGAAAAAATCTTCGTCTCTGGTTGAAGAGACAAAGTGAAAGTTAAGGAGGGACAAAGCTGGAAGGAAGCCCAGGCTGAGAGCTGGCACAAGCATCTCAGGCATGGTAACAACCTGGGCAGAGATCTCAACAACTGCCTGACCAAAACACAGAGGGTAAAATCCTCTGTGCAGGGATTGTTGAGACTTTGGGCAGGTGGCAGCTGCTTGCCTTTGGGTATCAGCAAGACTTGGCTTCCAGAGGAGGCAGTGCCTTGCTTTGCTCTCTGGCTTTTCGCAGCCGTGGGGTGAGAGGCCAAAAAGGTATAGCAGCAGTACCACAGACTGCAGATCATTCGGAACCCTTGGATTTTATGTTAACTTGCTCTCTGCTCTCGTTAATTAAGAAGCTTTTTTTTCTCTGTGACATATTGAGGTCAATCTTTCTTCCATTCTTTTTTTATCCATCTTCTTTCTTTTCAACTTTTCATTTTTCAGAAGGTAAAAACAGACAAAAAGATGTTATTACAAAACAAAGCCCTTTGAGTTTATAAAATGCAGGATGCTTAAATTATACAGTTAAAGGATAAAGAAAATCACAGACCAATTTTAACAAATTGGCCTTAACTGGATTGCACAAACAAACCTCTCATATGAAATTTTAGAAAGGTGTGTTTGAGGGTGTAATCTTAGCTTGTGGCTAAGCAGAGTTAAACTTGTTTTTCAAGTTGGTTGTGTATAACTTTTCTCATGCTAAAGATTGTGAGCATTCCAGAAGGAAAACAGTTCTGTAGCACGGGTTTGATGGTAAATGTTGATTATTTCCAGTAATTCTGGCCCCTGATCTGTGTGCATTACTTTCTACAGTGACTTTTCCTTTGATCTGTATTCTTATTGGCTGAATTGTAAAATTCACGTCGGTATGGATTTTTATGAAATAGCCTTGATGTTTGCAAGTAGTGCAATTTTCAAATGAACCCTAATATACCAGACCAGACATAGCCCGCTCACACTGCCAAATCCCCTCGCCTTTCTTGGCAGATGCAAAACAATTTGTAAATTTTGCATGTGTGAAGCAGTATCATACCCAAAATTCCCCTTTCATTAAAAATCACTACCCCAGCTGGGTTGTTTCTGGGCAGTTTCGGAATAGTTTTGTAGAATGGCCAACGGGCTTACTCCAGCATTATTATTTTTTTTTTTTCCCCCAGCATATACAATTTTTGTTGGTATTTATGTAATGTATGCAAACTAATGTAAATATGAGAAGAATTACATTGTACATATGTAAGAAAGCATGATACCTGCAAAACCTTCTGTACAACAGCCAAGCTTATATACATAAGATGACTGTTGATGCTCTATTACAGTTTAATTTGTTAATGAAACAAGATGGACTGAGCTTCTACTACACCTCTTTAGATGTTTGAGGCTAGGCACAATTAATTTATTTACTGCCTGTGTAGGCGTATGCCAGCTAATGTACTGTAAGAGCTTTTATCTTTATGTTCATAATGAAGAGGGGCAGGTTTTTGGCAACTAGACAAGGATTTTCTGATGACTCATCCTCTCTGGATTGTAAAACACTTTCTTGTAAAGTCAAAAAAAGAGAAGTAGTTCCTATTAGAAGTGGGCTCAACCAGAGTAGTTTGTCCTTCACAGTCAAGCTGCAGAGCAGAAAGAAGAAAGGCTACCTGCTTTCATTTAGTTTAATTGTAATTGCACCTCTGCTGATAAAGAAATCATATTATTTGAGAGAATGCTCTTCCTACATAAGGTATTAAAGCACCCTTGGAGTAAATATGCTGTAGGTTGTGTCGTCAAGTATCTTAGTTTACTCCTCATTGTCATTACCTTGGTGTTTTGATCTCCTTGCAATGCATTGGACTTTGGTTAAATTGGAGCAGATCTCCTTCAGCAGTCGGTTGTACTGGTTGGTTTGTATTGTTCACCTCCGGGCTAGCTAGGGAGAAATGTGGAGTCTAGGATTTGGTAGAAGCTGGAACAGCAACTGGATGTGAATATCTGAGTGTAGAGCTAAATCTATTACAGTATAATATTTAGTATTGCTTTCTATTTAAATGACACCTTAGCTAATGTCAGTATCATGTAAACCAGGAGTGTGCTCCATCTTCCTGCTAATGGGGAGAAAAGTATGAATGTGGACTCTTCTGGGCACATTAAAAATAAAACAAGGAAGAATATTTGGAATGCACGATTAATCTATTTAAATTTGACAAAAGAAATCATGCTTTTAATGAAAAATTATTATTACTTACCATTTAATACCTGTTCATGTTTTTATTCATGAACTCACCTGTAAACATTTCCTCCTGCTCATGCATTTGCTGTCTTTATGGGAGAGACTGGGAGGTTTGGGCAGCAGAGGGATATCCATTTATGAACTTTCTCCATACTTTGCACTCCATCACAATGCTTTTCCTGAACAACTTCTTGGAGCTACTGCACCCTCTTAGTAAGGTGATGTTTATGCAATCCAGATTTTTTGTGCAATCCAGGGATTAATTTAAATCCCTGATTTTAATCACAATTTAAATCAACAAGCAGAGCAATTTGATTTAAATAATTAACTGTAATCTTGTTTTTGCTTTCCAGTTACTTTCCTAAGGAAAGGCTCAGTTTTATTGGTCAATATAATTTGCTACTACCACCGTTCATTGTACACAGTCTGGTTTCTGTAAATACAGAGTTTTACTGATGTTCTAAATTTTTACATCCTCTTATGCTAGAAAATAGTAAATCATATTTCTTAATAGATATAGTACAACTCTTTAATCTCATGTGATTCACATGTAGCAAGGTGCTGTAGCTTGAATTCAATTAAAATACACAGAAGTGACATTTCAAGACTGCTTTAGAGGTCTCAGTCTGTTTGATGTACTGTTATACAAAGTAAAAATTTATATGGGAACATTAAAATCGATCTGTTGCACCAAACGACTACCTACAGCTGGCCCATTGAGCAGATTGTTCCTGGACACCAAGTACTTCGAGCTTTTTGAACTATTTAAGCAGTCTGTCATTGTACATCTCAATTTCATTCATGAATGGAAAGAAAAACAAATGTCCTGCTTTTGGAATTCCTAATTGTTTTACTAACTTATTAGGAAATAAATGTAAACGGAACTAGCTGAAAATGAAGAAAACTGTTACAATAATTTGCAGGAAAAAAAAACCCCATACAGTTAGAAAAAAAAAAAAAAAGTGCCAAACAGGGTAAAGCTCAAACAGACTTTTAGATGCTTAGGCAGGAAAAGCTGCCCTACCAGTGGTTTACCTTTCTCCAGAAAAATCAACAGATTGAATAGTGACAGACATACTGCTTCAATATAACAAAATCATATTAAAAAAAAATGTTTAGAAAAAGATAAAATCTAATATAGATAATCATAATGGTTTTATTTATAAAGACAGAAAATGCACTCAACAGAAGGATTTATATTTTAATTTTACATATTTAAGTTTCTTTTTAGTATAGGCTTGTGTATCGATGTAGGAATACACCTCAGCTGTCATTTAAAAATAAAATTCCTGTTGTATGTACCTTCAGACTTATCGAACTCTCATGACACACTTGGCAACAGACTGCTCACTGTAACCATCTTATTTTAATGTTCTGCTCATTAGAAGCATCATGGTCTGTATTTTAAATTAGTGCCAGGGAATTGTAGGTGGAGTCACAGAACAAAAGATTAAAGGATTATATATTCTTAGGCACCACGAATTAGTGGGTCATAGCTACCACATAGATGTTAACACCTCCATTCACAGAATAAGGAGGGTGATTTAAGGCTTTGATGCAAAGTATTTAAATTGTAAATTTAGATCCATTTTGCTCTAGATGAGAAGAACGGCCAAATCTCGATATTATGTACTTCCTTTCCTCTGATTACTCATAAGAGGACTGTTCAGACAGTCTGTTATCCCACATGTGGGAATTGCAGGATTTAGTATCATCAGGGAAGTTGCACAGCTGAAACCGGAGTTTGCTCAGTTCAAAATGTCTGAATTTCATTCTGTTTCTTTCCTAATTGTAGATTTTTCTGCTCTGATAGTGTAGCCAGGGAATGGGAGGTTGATTAAATTTAATTCCGATTTATCTGGGTTCAGTCATGTTATCTCTTAAAATGTGTCTCTAAAGGTTAACAGTCCTTCGGCAGTTTCATCTTTGCTTTCCTACCCCGAAGGAAAACTCTCATGTCTAGGAAGTTGAAGATAGCTCGTTGTATTTTTCCATATCTAAAAAGTGATGTTATATCTGGATTCGTATCTGCTTCTGGAAAATATTTTAGGTTTAATGTTTAATTTCCATATGCTTAAAAGGGCAAGTTGTTAAATCCTGAAGGTTTCGTTTCGCTTCACCTCTGGGCAACTTATCAGTCAAGAAAAGGTTCCAAAGTGCTGCACAGCCCCATTTTGTGTATTGCTTCCTGCCCCACGCAGCGTGGAATAAAAGCTGGTGACAAAAGGGACGTTGCGGGCGTGTGCGGGGCCTTGGCGGGGTGCGCAGGAGGATGCTGGCACTGTAGGCTTCCCGCGGGGCCTCGGTGGTGTGCGCAGGGAGACTCTGGCGCTGCAGGCTCCCCGCGGGGCCCTGGTGGGGTGCGCAGGGGACTGGGCACTGGAGGGTCCCTGCTTTGGCTCTGCCTGGAGCTTGCTGGACAAAGCAAGCTGGGACTTTGCTGTGCTCACGGGTTAGGCTTTAGTTGTCCCATCCAACATGAGCTTCCAGGAAGGAAAATTAGCCACATGAAACATTACCCTACGACTCGATAGCCCAAAAATATTTATCAGTGGCAACCTGGGGCTTCACCTCTTAGAGGGCTGTACTTTCCAGTTACTGAGTTTTGCAGAAATACCAAGTAGATGTAACATGCTTCAATTACATTTTTATCTATAAGGGGGTTTTCTTTTACCTGAAAAGAAAGAAAAAAAGGCAAATTAACTGAGTTTTGGAGGCATTTTTTTTTCTCTCCCAGATGAGAGGATCTGGTTTCTTTCATCCTGATTTTTTTTTTTTAAGTAGAATTCCAGCAGTCTTCTATAAGAAGACAAAATATTTCTGGAATGCAACACCTGCAGAAAGAAAATGAATTACCACGCGCCAATATCACTCAGTAAGCACTGTGTTGTGTAGGTAACTTGACAAAAGTTTTTCAGCAAACTATAAACATCTGCAAAACACTGGAAAATCTGAGCCAGACTTGGGGCTCCTTGAATTCTGTGGCATTTGTAATAATTTATTGTTCCACAATATGTAATTATCTGTGTGCACCTCAGGACTAATTTTCCTGGCATGAGTAGAAAAAGGTCTATTTTATGAAATAAAAAAGACTGATATTCTTCACCTGTGCAACTCCAGAATCTGTGAGTTTGACTTTGGAATGCATTTCCTTGTCCTTACACACTTGACTGTGTGTCACAGTTAGGAACAGGGAAGGGGCAGCAAGTCCAGTCTGAACTGGAGACATATGTTGCTTTATTCTTTTTCTCCCTTGAGGAAGCACTGAGAGAGAGGACTGAAGTCATTCTGCTAGCTTTGTTCAGCTGAGCTGAACTTTGAAAGACCACACCACGTGTGCTTTTAGTAAACCCCGGGCCTAATCCTAAATCTTGTGAGCTCGGTGACAGGTTAGAGTGTCCAAGAAGTGAATCGTCAGCCGTGTGCTGGCCTCGGGATGGCATTGCGCGGGGCATTGTCCTCCCCAGCCCGCAGTGGCTACGGGGCCCGCAGGAACTTCTGGCGGGGGCACGGTAGGCAGAGCCCAGCCGAGCCGACGCTTTTCTTTGGGGGAGATGACCCTGAGAGGCAGCTCCATCGCGCTGGCCTTACCCCTGCTTCCCAGAATGGCCAGTGTCTGTGCTCGCTGCCAGCTCTCTAAAGACCTCAGCTTCCTGGAAGGCACCTAAAGAAGGGTCAGATTTTGAAAAGAGC